>VYZW01014846.1:1411-14839 GCA_013401315.1 Balaeniceps rex | reverse complement strand
ATAAAAATAGCATATATTATATATAATATACATATTATATATTATATATACATATAAAAAACCCCATTGTTATAGCTTCAACAATGCTGACTTTGCAAAAACATGTATTTTTTCCTAAGAATCAAGAAACAGACTTACCTTCTGGCTCTGTGACTTTAACAAAGAGAGACTCCATATGCCACCCAATCACACCGTGCGGGGAGTCACTGGGTAAAATGGTAAGTATGGCTCTTGCCCTTTTGGGATCAATGACAGCTCCTTTTGTGGTATCCTGAACGCCCACAGTGGTAACATGGGTAAGTGCGACTTCCACGGTCTCTGAAAGCTCTGCAACACTGTCCGCCAGAATTGTCAGGGTGATTGTGGACAGGGCCTGACCTTCTGAGAACGTAATCTAAAGTTTTAGAGAGAGGGAAAAAAAAAGTCAAACTTCTTTTCAATGCTGTTATACCAACTGTTTTATTCTGTGAAACTCTATCAATTTAAAATAATATATACACACAGATATATATATATACACACACACACATATATATATAAAAAATAGAATCATAGAATCATAGACTACCAGGTTGGAAGGGACCTCAAAGATGATCTGGTCCAACCTTTCTTGGCAAAAGCACGGTCTAGACAAGATGGCCCAGCACCCTGTCCACCTGAATCTTAAAAGTGTCCGATGTTGGGAAATCCACCACTTCCCTGGGGAGATTATTCCAATGGCTGATTGCTCTCACTGTGAAAAATTTTCTTCTTGTGTCTGGTCGGAATCTCTGCAGGAGTAACTTGTACCTGTTATCCCTCTTCTTTTCCATGTGACTCCTTCTAAAAAGGGAATCTTAATCTTCTTTGTAGCCACCTTTAAACACTGGAACATGGTGATAAGGTCTCCGCTAAGCCTTCTTTTCTCAAGACTGAACAAACACAGTTCTCTCAGCCTTCCCTCACACGGCAGGCTTCCCAGTCCTTTCATCATCTTGGTGGCCCTTCTCTGGACCCTCTCCAGCCTGTCCACATCTTTTTTGCACAGCAGGGACCAAAACTGAACACAGTATGCCAGGTGTGGCGTGACAAGTGCTGAGTAGAGTGGGACAATGACTTCTTTATCTATGCTGGTGGTACCCTTGTTGACGCAACCCAGCATCCTGTTGGCTTTCTTTGCCACAGCAGCCCACTGTTCACTCATATTGAACTTGTTGTCCACCAGGACCCCCTTCTCTTTTGGTTTTGAGCAGGCTCAGAAGCTCGCAGTTAAGCCAAGGGGGTCTCTTGCTCCACCTACTTCCCTTACCTTTAAAGGGGATGAAGTGGTTTTGTGCTTCCAGGAGAGCGTTCTTGAAAAATTCCCAGCACTCACTAGCTCCTTTATCCTCCTTATGGAAACTTGCCACAGAATCCCACCCAACTGAGCTCTGAGCAAGCTGAAGTTTGCTCTTCTAAAATCTAAAACCTTTGTCTTAGTACTAACCTTCAGCATGCTCAGCAGGATCCCAAACTCCACAATATTGTGATCACTGCAGTCAAGGCTATCTCTAACCGAGACATATATTACAAAGTAGGTTTTCTTGATTTGTGAGTAGCAAGTCCAGCAGTGCCTCATTCCTGGTTGGCACATCTAACATTTGTATGAGGCAGCAGTCCTCTACGCAGTCCAGGAACTTGAGGGATGACATGTGAGCTGCTGTATTATTCTTCCAACAAATGACTGGGCAGTTGAAGTCACCCATAAGAACCAAGTTCTGTTGATCTGAAGCTTAAGTGACCCAGATATTGCTTCATTGGCCTTACTGTCTTGGTTTGGAGGTTGGTAGCAGATGCCTACTGTAAAGTCTCCCTTGGAGACGACCCCTCTGATCTTGACCCAGAGGCATTCGGTAGGGCTTCCACAATCACCATAGTTGACTTCTATACATTCAAGGTTCTCCTTAACATAGAGTGCAAGTCCTCCTCCTCTTCATCCCTGCCTGTCTTTACGAAACAGCCTACAGCCATCCAGTGCGATCCGCCAGTCATGTGAGTTGTCCCACCATGTTTCAGCTATTCCTATGATATCATAACTTTCTGACTGGGCACGGAGCTCCGGTTCCTCCTGTTTCTCCCCAGGCTATGTATATATATAAAAGAAGTGTACGGAAAAAATATGAGACCCAGACAGACAGGTGACATAAAGAAATACTTTGAGAAAAATGCAATGTGGTAAAATAATTTGAAGCACAGGTCACACAGCAAGAAATAAATTCTCAGTCAGAAACATAATAATCAGAGAGACCAAATTCCCAGCGGAAAATTATTCTATGATTCTCTGAAAATGAGTCTCATATAATCAAGCTACCTATAGTTATCGTTTTATAAACAGGCATTCAACCTGAGACCTTTTACTGACAGCTACACTCCACCTTCAGGCAAAACAGCTCAGTTGTTTCAAAGTGATCATATATCTTCATTATCACAGAATCACACAATGGTTGAGGTTGGAAGGGACCTCTGGAGAGCACCTAGTCCAACCGCCCCTGCTAAGAACAGGTTCAACCACAGCAGGCTGCTCAGGGCCATGTCCTGCCAGGTTTTGAGTATCTCCAAGGACAGACTTCACAATCTCTCTGGGTAACCTGATCCAGTGTTTCACCACTCTTACAGTAAAGTATTTTTCCTCATGTTTAAATAGAATTTCCTGTATTGTGCCCATTGCAGGCACAGGACATGGCTGAGAAGTATCTAGCTCCATCTTCTTTGCTCTTGACCCTACTTATTCATACAGTTGTAAGATCCTCCCTGAGCCTCCTGCCATGTGTCAGATGCTCCAATCCCTTCATCACCTTCACGGCCCTTTGCCGGACTCCCTCCAGTACGTCCATATCTCTCGTACTGGGGAGCGTGGAACTAGACCCAGCACTCCAGATGTGTCTCACCAGTGCTGAGAACAGGGGAGGGATCACCTCCCTCGACCTGCTGGCAATGCTCTGCCTCAGACCACTATGCACACATAGCTGGCTCATGTTCTTACTGTCTTTCATTATATACCTTTCAAATTATTCAAAATTACCTGTCTTCACTGAGGTTTCTTGCATAATACACTTAAGTTTGAGACCCTCTCAAAGATTAAAAAAAGAGGAAGAATCAGTAAACTGCTGACAACTGAAACAGTGTTGATAACACAGCAACATTTTGGCTATTGCTGAGCAGTGCTCTCACAGTGTCATAGGCTGGGGTTGGCCAGGAGGTTGGGAGGGGACAAAGCCGGGATAGCTGACCCGAACTCACCAACAGGATATTCCATACCACATAATATCACACTCAGCAATAAAAGCTGAGAGTAAGGAGGCAGGGAGGACACACAATAGATGACCA
Source organism: Balaeniceps rex (assembly GCA_013401315.1). NCBI lineage: Eukaryota > Metazoa > Chordata > Aves > Pelecaniformes > Balaenicipitidae > Balaeniceps > Balaeniceps rex. The sequence continues at coordinate 11,494 of VYZW01014846.1, read as the reverse complement.
TTTGGGGTTATGGCATTTGTTTTCCAAAGCAACTGTTATGTGTACTGAGGATCTGCTCCCCAGGAAGTGGCTGGACATCTGTCTGCTGATGGGAAGGACTGAATAAATTCCACTTTTTGCTTTGCTTCCATGCATGGCTGTTGCTTTTCTTATTAAAGTGCCTTTCTCTCAAGCTTTTCCACCTTATTTTCTCCCCTGTGCTGCTGAGGAAGGGGAGTAAGAGAGCAAATGGATGGGGTTTGGCAGCCAGCCAAGGTCAACCCAGCACATATAAATATGTCAAAAGAACGATGCACATGTAGTATGTATCAAAATCACTGCTAATTGAAGATATGTCCCGTCAACAGTTTTGTTGATTTTTTTTTTAGACAAAATGATTGAGAAATGCTTTGTCTATTTACGTTCTTACTTTTAAATTCAAAGGGCAGGCCACTTGATTAGGTCTCTGTCAACAAGGAAGACATGTCTATAAACACTTGGCCTACATCTACACTGAAGGATAAACAGAAATTTCCAGTGAACAACACTATACCTTTACTTTACCGTTCTGACTCCTCCTACCTGCAAACATAGGCAGGGAAATCATGTGGCATCCATCTGGAATGCTCAAGGAGTACTTTAATAATTTCAGAATGATTTTTTTGGCATCCTTGATTTCCCTTCTATTGATTTTTCTCTATATTTTTTTATCTTACTTCAGACCCATTATTTCCAGGTGTAAAATTTATTTCTACAGTCTTCTGGCTCTTTCTTCCTCAGCTGTGGCTTGTGCTACAGCTCTACAGCCTCAAAACCCATAGGGCTTTGTGTCTTCTACAGATGGTCACCAGGTGGAGGCCCTTGACTTAAAGAACCTGGCATCTGTCGGTCCTAAGGCATACCAAGCGGTTTGGTTATCAGGAAACACTGGATTTTAACATGGTTGGAAATCTAAACGGTCTCAGAAACAGAGAAAACTGTGACTTGTGATATTCTTCTGGGCCGCTGAAGCTCTCAGTTGTATCAACATGGTCAGGACAAAGACCAAACACTCCCAGATTCCCACCTATGCAAATGTTTTGACACAGTATCTGGATCTCACAGCAGCAAGAAAGATGGGAACAGGATACTACAGATATGCATTTCTAGTGCCTGGACAGCTTTGCAATATCTGGTTCTAGAAGAGCGAGAGTGATGCCACAGCACCATGTGCCAGTCAGAAGTGCAAACTGCCAGAATCACAGGAAAGGACCAGGAAGCAGGAATTAACAGAAGAGTGGGGTAATCTAACATGTACTGTCCTTCTCCCTCAGTACATCTGCACCTATTGTCTGCGACAACACAGTCACTGCTTCCCTAATATCACAGATGTTATTACATACCAGTCCTGAAGCTGGAAATACATCATTTATGCTACCATTAGCGATCCACTCTACTGTAACTCGTCCATATGTTCCTATTAAACGTTCAATATTCAAGGTGATTAAGCTGTCCTGTTCCATTTCTTCAACTTGTTTAAATAAAGAACTCTGGAAAACATAAAGTAGCAGAACCATAACATTATTTTCTTATAAAGAAAAGTTTCTTTAGGGATCTGGGTATTCAATGGGCGGCATCAACAAGTTAATCTACTATTAAGTAGCCAAATATATGTTCGTTGATTAAATTTATATGTCCTAATTTTTAGAGGTACTCAATATTCCCAGTTTTCATGGACATAAGAATTTAAAATGTCAGGCTTCTTTATCCTAAGGAAAAAAACCCAATGCTTTTTGTTTGGGTTTTTTGTTGGGGTTTTTTTTAGTACACTATTTTATGTCCAAATCATATGAAGCAGATAACAAACAAGTGGACCTTCAAGACAGACATATTTTTACTGCAGTTACTTTACTGTTATTCACCCTTCTCACACAAGTCCAGATGCAATGTTTCCTTTCAGTAATGACTCTTCTGTGTTTTATATCTTCAGTATGCATTTACTACATACCTGTCTAGATAACTTCTACAGTGTTTGATTTAAGAATTAACCACTCCAAATAATACCTTCAGTCTGACATTTTTTCAGAAGGAAAATTATTTTGTTCTGGCAGACTGGCTCATCTTGTGACATAACTTGTGACATAACCCAATTAGCATCTTTTTCAGGGGAAAAGGATCTTCAGATTTGTTTATTTAATTCCCTTGGTTAACCAACCAGTAGCAACTCTATGGTGATATCATATATGCCATCTGAAAACTGAATTTTTACGTTGTTGCAAAACCAAGCTGATAAACTAATGTGTTAATCTAAATGAAAGGGAATTATAAAAATCTCACAATAAGGACAGACTGTGGAACTGATTTTCTATCACCTTGTGTTCTATATAATCACATAGCAATGCTAAATGAATATTAAAAAGCTTGTAACTCAGGTTGCTACAAGACTTTAGAAGAACAATCCTGTCACATGCTCCAGCGTACAGTTTTAGTATGTTTGTGTCCCATTTTTCAGAAACTATATATACGTATTTTAATGATTTACCTTAGAAGTTTTACCTGAGCAAATGCAATGACTCCATAGGCATTGTCGTTGGAAGGAATAATTATGTTAACAAAACCATGAACACCAATTTCTGCACCTCCTTTAGCGTTTTTCAACCACACTTTGAAGCATTCTTCCTCCTCTGGGATGATGTCATCCAGGATATTGACTGCTATCACAGCTTCCATGTCCCCAGGCTCAAATATCAATTCACCTGAACTAGCATAAAAACGCATACATCAAATAATTATAAACTGAGGGTAGCTGATTAATGAACTTTGAAAGCACTGCTGTAAATTTAACGAGCATTTTTGGATCTGGAATTATTGTTTATATACCTGAGGAATTAATTGAGGTTTAAAGGTTGTGGGTTTTGTTTTGTTTTGTTTTGTTTTTAAATTACAATAGATCATAGACGAACTGAAATTAATTATGAAAGTAATTTAATTTATCCTAAAGAAAAGCTTTAAAAAAATCAAGTCATAACTGCAAGGCCTTTCTTGCCATGTTTTAAAGCCAGTTGTGAGGCTGTTTGACTTCAGGTTATCTTAAACCTAGCTGTGAAAAATTCTCTTTAGTGTTAATAAGCACACCACACAGAGAAGTATATAACACTTTTCACTGTAACAAAAACAGTATCGCAGACAAAGAAATGCAAGAACTGGGAGAAAGTTATATAAAACCAAAAAACCTACCTAGGTATAAAATCTGACTGATTGGAGATAGTGGTCAGTTCATAAATCTGGGAGTTGGTCTCTACAGACAGAGCAATCAAGCTCTTGCTGGAGTTCAGAGATCTTGCAGTAGCTGAAGTGATATGATCCGCATATGGGGCTTCCAGCATTACCGAGAAACGGTTCCCTTCCGAGTTCCAAGAATACAGTGCTGTTGTGTCCTGACCAGATAGGAGGATGTGAACTACCTCGAGCAAGGAGGAGAAAAAAGAAACATTCAGTGATAGTGTTAAAAGTTCTCCTTGTAATGACAGAAATTCCCTTGGTAGCACAATGATTATAGTAACTTTTAAAGTCTGATAAATAATTCGAAAAAATGAGCACGTATATTTCTGCAATTCCAGCATTATAAACAAGGATTTGAATAAATACTGTCATTTAAGCCTTACCTAAACCTGACGGAGGCATGAAAACATGGATGTTCCTTACAGCACAGACTGGAAGAGACTGAAAGTGTCTAAAGGTAGACTGCCCTGTCTCCCAGATGAAAATTTCAGAAGAATTTCCAGATTCTACAAAGGAGCAAAATGACAAAACATACATTATTTTGCTGCCTGTTAGTTAAATCACACACTGGTGGCCATTCAAAAGGCAGAAGTTGGCATCTTTAATTATGAAGTGAGACTAATTATCATATTTTCCTTTTTACTTGGTGCATAAGTCCATAGTATGACTGATGTCTGTGGGGCGATTCATCCACTGACAACATTTCAGGGCTTTTCTGCACACATTCACATATAAGAACACTAAGATTGCCAGTAGACAACAGCCAATTGCAAACAAACCTACGGACTGCAACATAAACCTTTCAACGGGCATAGGGATGCAGTCATAAAACAATGCCTAAAATATCATACTTGTAATAAAAAACACATGTACTTTGTGTACATGTCCCATCCAGAGGGACCTGGACAAGCTCAAGAAGATGGCCTGGGTGAACCTCATGAGGTTCAACAAGGCCAAGTGCAGGGTCCTGCACCTGGGTCACGGCAACCCCCAATACCAACACAGGCTGGGGGATGAAGGGATTGAGAGCAGCCCTGCAGAGAAGGACTTGGGGGGACTGGGGGATGAAAAGCTGGACATGAGCCAGCAGTGTGTGCTCACAGCCCAGAAGGCCAACCCTGTCCTGGGCTGCATCCCCAGCAGCGTGGCCAGCAGGTCGAGGGAGGGGATTCTGCCCCTCTGCTCTGCTCTGCTGAGACCTCACCTGGAGCCCTGCGTCCAGCTCTGGAGCCCTCAGCACAAGGAGGACATGGAGCTGTTGGAGCGGGTCCAGAGGAGGCCACAAAAATGCTCCGAGGGCTGGAGCCCCTCTGCTACGAGGCCAGGCTGAGAGAGTTGGGGCTGTTCAGCCTGGAATAAGGCTCCACGGAGACCTTATTGCGGCCTTTCAATACTTAAAAGGGGCTTATAAGAAAGATGGGGACAAACTTTTTAGCAGGGCCTGTTGTGATAGAACAAGGGGTAGTGGTTTTAAACTAAAAGAGGGTAGGTTTGGACTAGATATAGGAAGACATTTTTTATGATGAGGGTAGTGAAACACTGGCACAGGTTGCCCAGAGAGGCGGTGGAGGCCCCATCCCTGGAAACATTCCAGGTGAGGTTGGACGGGGCTCTGAGCAACCTGATCTGGTTAAAGATGTCGCTGCTCACTGCAGGGGGTTGGACTGGATGGCCTCTACAGGTCCCTTCCAACCCAAAGCATTCCATGATTCTATTCTATTGTTTGCTGACCCATGATCTCTGCACATCACAAAGCTCAGAAAAGCTTAGAAAGGGTGCAATCAGCAGCTAGATGAATAGAGTTATTATTTCCTACTGGTTTTGGTAAAATATTTCATTAGTTTCATAAGTATTTGAGAACAAACGCAATGCTTTTATTTTCTGAAGGACAAAACAGAGATTACTTTGATAAAATGCTTGTAGGTGAATTGTCACTCCCCAGTAATACTTTAATCCCTATCTAAACAACTTTACCCCAAATGCCTTTGCTACCAAACAAGCCAGCATATACTTAGCAAACTCAGTGTTTGTCTTCTGCTAAATACCTTTTGCAATAATTAAATAGATATCAGATCCAGAAATCCAGGCCTCCATATGTTGTACTTCCTTTGCTGGTAATTGATGAAGATTCCTAAACTCATTATTCAACCACTGGTACAAGAGCATGTTCTGGCTGGTATTTGACAAAGAAACTAATAGGTACATAACGCCTCCTCTAGGAAACAAGGCTATGTTCAGAGCTCTGTAAAGTGGAAGTTGATGATGCAGCACAAATATATCTTTATTCCACTGGAAAACCTGTGGAAGTAGGAAATATTTTTTTCATTATATATTCATAATTAGCACCAAGAAGAGAAATTAAGTGTCATGATGAAAAACTGGGAAGACTTATAGTGACCTCAATTCTTCATTTCTAAGGTGGACCCTACATTAAGGTAGAAGCACACTGGTAAGTACCTTACTGCAAGCAGCTGTGCCTTCTTCAGACAAATAGGTTTATGGTCAGAAGCTATTCCTGTTCTTACAGGTGTTTAACTTGCTAGATTTCAAAACAGAAATAACACTAGCAATAAAATCAAACCAATGTTAATGTAGAGAGTATCGCTACATTTAAACAAGTCCAGAATTTTAAGTCTTATAAATCCATAATAGAAACGTAAGTAATTTTTCAGAAATATATACTTTTTGGTTTTTTATTATCCCTTCACATTTCAAACTCAAAACTAACCAAACTACCCACATCAAAGCCAGGGAAGACAAGTGTATTCTAACCTGGATGGAACTGGAACTGGCTGCGTGACTCACAAAAATCAAATAGTCTTCTTCATCCACAGCAAAATGTTTCACGTGTCTGGTATCCAGAATAGAGAGAGTCTGTATCTGTGAGGGAAATATGACAAAAACGGTGTCTGGAAGTCACTTCAAGTGCAAAGTTTACAAATCTATACACATATTTTTTAAAATTGCATAATTACATCTAAAACGATATATAAAATATATAAAATTACATATATGTACATTACATATTGTACATTACATTGTACATATGTACATTACATATTGTACATTACATATTGTACATTACATATGTACATTACATATATGTAATTTTACAATTTTAAAAATATGTCTATATATGTGGGGTTAATTTACAAAATTAATATAACTTATCATACGTTTTTCAGAAAATGTTCTATGACTTGATTGCTCCACAGTTTCTTTCCTCACTTCCCAGGTCATTTGCCCTCACCCCCAAAATATAAGTACAAAAACACAGTAGACAACCAGCTGTAAAAACTTACACTATTGAAGTCATGCAGAGTGTTAGGGCCCCAAACTAGCTGAGCACAGAGCGCTTTTTTCTAAAACACGGCTGGACTGAAGGGCCTCCTGAGGTCTTATCCAACCCCATTATTTTATGATTTTGTAAGTAAAACAGATTTACCTTCAACAGCCTGCGTCCAGACATGAACGCATACACAGTGGTGTTGGACGCTCCCTGCCCAGCTCCTCCGTGAGTAATCACAAGGTAGGGAGAGGAACGGATTTGGAAAGACACACAGCTCTTAGGATTCCACATGCTGAAATTCTGAGAGAGGAATAAAAAAGTAAAATTGAGACTTAAATTCTTTATTAAGTAGCATGCTTGGTGTTTGCAAGCAAATATTTACCTCGACAGGAACAAAAACTCCTTTCCACTGGTAGACAGCAGAAAACGTAGCTGGAGGCATACGCAACAGAACACCATACAGGATTTCTCCTGATGTAAAGAAACACCAGCTAGATGCTGACTCTTCCACAAAACTTTGCAAGACCGACAGGACACTGATACTACCCCCTGCAATATAGTAAAAGAAAATACTATTTATTCTTGAGGTCTTCTTCAATGCCATTTTCATGATTTACTTGCCAAAAACAGACCTAGTATCAGAAATGTTGAAGTTGTCCCCTAATAGTTGGTGTAAGTGTATGTAAATGCATGGAACTGTTACAGTACTGAGGATGTAATGAGAGCTAAGCAATAAATGTATTTTTCATATATTACAATTTCATATGGAAGGTGCATAGGCAATTTCAGTCTGATACAGATTCAGTTTGCAATTTAGCTACAGAATGATCCAGTTTGCAATTTAGCTAGTGAGAAAATTAGCTAGATAGCAAGTAGTGAAAAAAGCAACAAAGAAACTACAAAATACATGTGTTTGTCCTCCTTCTCCCCCTCATCACAACAAGTAGTCATGGTACTAAGATTCTTAAACTGCCTAAGCTGTTCGACTGGCTTACGAAAAAAAGCACTGCATTGTCAGAACTAAACTCCCAATCCCACACGTAGGTTAGAGGAGCTGCTGAGCCAGACAGGGTATTCATTCACGTTCAAAATCAGGCATTTCCTTTTTTGCCTTGTTAGTTTCAGTCTGGATTAGTGAGCAGCTATACACATATCCGTGTGTATAGCTATTTTTGTAGAACAAAAACCGCTTAGCATGGAAATGAGAACAAGTGGGCAGAGATGGAAGGAAGGGTTCCTTCAATGGCAGTGCTATTGGACTTGGACCAGATGAAAGTGTTCATGAAATTACAGCCTGAGACTCCCACAAATGCATCTCAGTAGGCACACTGGGAGATATGATAGAAAACCTGTGGCGGCATTTTTTCAAACTAAGGACATGTCAGGTTTATGTAAAATGTGTCTCTTACACTGTGTTAGAAAAATCCAAAGTTACAAGAGTAAAGAACAGATTTTATTAAACAGAAGTCTATTGACAATAATGTTTGTATAAGCAGCAAGGAGAGAAGTACAGATTATTGAAGCTCTGGCAGAAGTGTCGGTCTCTTCTCCCAAGTAGCAAGTGAGAGGACAAGAGGCAATGGCCTCAAGTTGCGCCAGGGGAGGTTTAGATTGGATATTAGGAAAAATTTCTTCATGGAGAGGGTTGTCAAGCATTGGAACAGGCTGCCCAGGGAAGTGGTGGAGTCCCCATCCCTGGAGGTATTTAAAAGCCGGGCAGACGAGGTGCTTAGGGCCATGGTTTAGTAGTGGACAGGTACGGTTGGACTTGATGATCTTGAAGGTCTTTTCCAACCAAATGATTCTATGATTCTATGATTCTATGAAGTGGCTGATGACAAGGTAACTCTGAAGCAGCTAAACTCTTCTATCTCATGAATTTTGACATGCTCAGAAAAATATTAATGAACGGGATCAAGTCTGAATACGTGAATTTACATTCCAAAGTTACATCTCCTGTACGTTTGGCTAGGCTCTTGCTATTTCCACTCTGACAAAAGCAGTGGACATTCTCGATAAAGTGAACGTACTTATGCCAAATGCAGTCTCCGACAACGTCTCCCATTCAACACTCACAGACACGTTGAGCCCATTACTCCGTGAAACTTTCAAATAAACTGTAGTGTTGGCTTCTTCAGTTATGAGGAAATTTGTCCTAAATGTGAGAATTGTGAAAATAAAGAAAAAATGTATTATTTTTATAGTATATGAATAAGATTCTTACAATACAGTTCCAGTGCAGAAAATACAAAAAAAAAAGAAAATATTAATAACTGGTTTTGCTATCTGACAGACTGATAACTATATCAATTAATGTTGTCCAATGTTTCTTACCAGAAGACCTTGGCAAAATCATAGGAAATTCAACAAAATCTTAAACCAGCCTGAAATTTAACACACCAGCTGTACAGTTTAAGCTGAATGATTTTTGAAAATGTCATTCCATATGGTTCATTTGCTTCTGAAAAACAGCCCTAAGTGAAAGTGTATTTTACACAAGCTTAAAAACAAAAATAAATGATAAAATGTATGACTCCCTGGGCACTGATCTGAGGTTTGGAGCTCTTAACATGGATTACTATTAGTGGAATATTTAGGCATTAATGAATTATTGTTTTATGAAAAAATCCATAGAGAAATTGACATTTCTAATGATGAATAGTCCATTTTAAGTGTTTTTCTGTTCTTTTGCATAGCCGTACTAGTATTTGACAAATATTGTACTTTTCAAAATTACAAATGTTTTACAATTGGATTGCTGAATTTCTTTAAAGGGATTAATCAGAAACAAAATTGTAGAGAGATACCTTCTCTATTGAATAGGAAAAATCTCCTTTTAACTGAATCAGTGTTTAGTACCTATTTGTAACTGGGTAGATGCTGAAAAGCCCCAGTGGAGCCTGGTTCTGTAATACTGTAATCATAGTTTGCACTCTTGTGCCTAGCCTGGCTCCACCAGTTGGATTGAACAGGGTGACAATAAAGTGCTCATCCATTTCTGGTTCTTCATCCAGTATGGCAGAAATGTGTAGTGTCTGACAAGAAAACAAGCACAGAAAGTTGTTGAGACTTGACAGCTAATGATGACACAACCCTACCAGACCATGCTACCATTTCTATTTCACTTGACGCCTTTGGATAGCACAGAAGGAGAATAGCAGCTCTTAAAACTGGAGAGGACAGAAGCAAGGCAAGGACAGTTCTAAAGTCATCTGTCCAGTGGTCTCCATTGGTGCAACACCTAAACGAGCATATCCCCTTTTTTTTTTTCCCTTCTTTTTTCTCCTCTCTTCCTAAGACCCTCTGAGATGTAATAGGTTTTGATCCTTTTTCATGCTTCAGTTCTCTACTTATTCCACTCATTCCTTAGCAATTCATAGTCCCCATACAGCTACCTGATCCCCTAATGCAGCTCAGTCAAGTTGGTTTTAATTTACTTTAGTTGGCAACTAAAGTAGCTCCAGGGTGACAGGGTAATTCCACTACTGGTGCTGGGAAGAAAGAAGGAAAAAAGGCAAGAATAGAGGGATATTTGAAATACTCTCTCTTTTCTT
>VYZW01014841.1:3652-17191 GCA_013401315.1 Balaeniceps rex | reverse complement strand
TGACTAAATCACTTTTTTTTCCCTCCCCTGCATACTTTATGCAAGCATAATATTTGTCTTAGTGGAAGGAATCTAAATAACAGATACTAAAGTTTTGGTTGTATTCTAATATTACACATATTGATGCCTTAAAATATGTATTTGAGGTATCAATTAGATATTTTCCTTATCAGCAGTCTTTCTTAGATTTCCTAGTGCAATTCCAATTGACTGTGATATTCACAGAAATGAAAATGTAGAGACAGAAAAGACTTATTAAGTTGTGTGGTCAGTCCATCTTCCTGCCAGTATGTTTGTGCATTTTATAGTGATTTTTGCAAACTAGTTTAAAATGATCCTGACAATAAGATTTCGACCATCACTGTGGTGGAAACTAATAGATCTGCAGGCAAGTAAACTTCTCCTAATAGCTCCCTCTTCTTTTCTGAGTTCCCTCCAATCTGCTGCTTCTTCTCCCTAAATCACTGGTGTGTATATATATATTTTTTTTTCCCCCCTATTTATACTTTCAAAGTAGTTATAGACTTCAGTTGTTGCTTAGGTAATCTGTATAATTTCATTTGTTTATTTTCTCTTTATAAATCATACGATACAGTTTCTGGTGGCTCTGTTACACTTAAGAACAAAACATACTTGTAGCTTAAGCTTAATGCACTCTGCTTCACAACTGTGGCATGCTGAGATAAAATATGCGGTCAGCTACCGTAAGTCAGATAGTGGGACATGATTTGATAAGAAAATAAATACTTCTGATTGTTTCTGCACTCCCTGTTTGTAAAGAAGTCTCAGTGATGCGAACCCCTAATCATTGCTGAAAAGCATATCACATATCAGCTTGAAAATTTTGCTGGAAATATACATATGAAAAGTTATGAGCTTTTTGCTGCTTCTGTCTGTAACGTAGTTATAACATTTAATGTACAAAGCTGTTATAACGTTTATAATTAGTGGCACTTTTAAAAATTATGAAGTTTGATTGCACTGTAGTTATATTTTTACCTCTGAACGTAGTTACAGAGAGATTAGACTGTAAGGGAATTTGAAAGGTTTGATAAATAGTTAAATACTATAAAAATCCAGTTTCATTTGACTGTAATAAACAAGTGAGATCACATTAAAAAACCCAAAGATTTTTATTTTGTGTATAACCATGTAGTGACTCTAGAAGCTAGTAATGCCTGGTTTACTCATTTTCTTTTATGACCTGAGTAAACTTTGTGTGGAAAATTTATGCATATTTATAGAGTTAAGAACCCAGCATGTTTTCTCTGGAAATTCAGTGATTTCCCAGTAGTGAAAGCTGTGCTGCTCTTACATGAAGGTGGCCAGTACGAAAAAGGAATAATAATTAAATGTGGGGATCATGTTCAATGCAGAATGATGATGGAAATAGCATTAGCTATTCCAAAAGAAATATTTTTCTGTTTATAAAAACTTGCTGCTCTCCACTGTGCAATAAACCGTATTACACTGAAGACCTACATTGCAATACTATTATTTCTTCATAAGCGTGAAGGGATAAGGTGAGTGATAAGATATTCCCACACTGACCAGAAGAGAAATAACTGCAAGAGGTCAGTTACTTATTTTAAAAATAATTTAACTATCCTTTCACAAAATGGTATAAGAAGTTTCAAGAGGAATTCTCCCTTTGGTAAAATAGTGGGTCCTTTAGCATGCTTCTTGAGGACTACAGTGACATTCTGCTTATCTTCTATGACTCTTAGGCATGACTTAAACAGACTTCTCTCATCATTTCCACTCTATCTCTCTCATCAGTTATTCTCCACAAATGCCTATAAATCCAGTGACCTTCCAGAAGATTTTTTGAGCTTATATAGAAGGGTAAAAGTATGATACTCTTTTTTCCTGATCAAAACAAGTTACAGAAACTCAAAGCAACTGTTGTTCAAAGTTTACAGATTAGAGAGGAGGGAATACCTGATATAGCTCAGCCCATTTAAGTCTTTTGATACATCATAGAGTCTATTTGCACATTTGTCCAGATGAAAGAGAACCTGGCAGTGCAACGTTTATCCCACCACAGTAAGGAAATGTAGGGTGATGCTCGTGTATACTTTTGGGTAGGAAGTAAATTCCAGGGCAAAACTCAAGAACACATGAAAAGGTCAGACCAACTCAAGGTTTATCTGCTCAAGCAGCCCCTGACCCGAAACAGGCTTTTTAAGGCAAAAAAACAGGGCAAAAATTTTGTAGCATTTCCCCAGATTGCCTTATCAGTTTTCACCAATCTGCAGTGGAATGAAGATGGTCTTATAAAACCCTCTGGATGCCAGAGTCGCAATGCACAGCTGCATCTTTAATTTAAGAACTGGAAATGAATGCAGGAGAATGAGGGAAGGGAAACATTATGTGCCAGTATCCTGGAAAAAGAAAACAAGAGAAAAAAATTGCAGTAGGAGAAGAAACACACAATAGGAGCACAACTTTGGTGTGTTCTAACCATTTGTTTGTTAATATTCTATTGTTATTGTGATATTGTTGATCTGAAACTTTTATTAAGAGTTGAAGCTCCTGTGTCTATTTATTTCCCAAACACCAAACTCTTGTCCAGCAAGGGAGTAAGCAGTAAAAAGAAAGTACTAAAAATAATACTGTCAGTTTGTCCGCCAAAACCAAAACTTGAAATAGTGTGCAAACAAAACTAATATTAAAGTGCAAAAAAAGAAGGATAGGGAAGGCACCGAGCCCCCAAAAGTGCAATGTGACATCTAATAAAATTGAAATGTACCAGTTTTTATCTTCTTCACAGAGATGAGGAGTCAGCCTGGTACATTTCTGATATGAAATTTCACTATAGGTTGCATTGAATGGTCTAATTTATACCATGAATTGCCTGGAAGCTACAGAAAAGCTAGTGTGGAGAGAAAAGGCTTAAAAACCCAAACTGGAGCTGAAGAAGGGTATGTCTTTCTTGCCGAATAGTCAACAAATTGATCTTTCTGCTCTTGATGGCCTTGTTACCTCTCTACTCATCACCCTGAAGGTAAACTTTATGTCTCTTTTTTTCTCAGCATGGTCCATATCACAGCTGTTTCTAGTAGCTATAACCTTTATCATTGACCATACCTAGTTATTTCCATCCATTTCCTTTCTAATTTATCCATATATTATTTTGTTATAAAGATGATCAACAACATTTTAGTAAAATTCAGAGTGAAAATCTATAGCACTATATATATAATCTATAATACTAGATTATAATGATATTAGGGTTGTGTTTCAACATCGTGCTCTTTTCTGTTTCTAATTAAGGTGAAGCATTTGATTTTAGGCATATGGTTACAACAGCTACGTAGGTGTATAATGTCTTTCTTCTGGGAGGAAATCCAGGGAAAAACTGAGATACAGAGATTCCCACTTGCACAATGTTTTGTGCATTTACACTAAACAGAAATTATTTGGCAACATAACTATTTATTTTTCAGGGATGACAGCTGTCAAAGACATGATGCAGTCTTGGAATTAACATTGACTTAAATATATTTCTTCTTTCAAACATAAGTTGTTTGAATGTTTTAAAGCTTTTCTTTAAAACATAGGATTTGCTAACAGACAGAAAATGAAGATGAAAGGCCACATTTACATGAAATGCTAGATGTCTACAGAATTATAGATATAACAGATGAATCTGCGTGCCTTTACAAAATCACTTAACGTGCACTTAGACGTAAACCTACAAGTAAGCCAGGAATGTGTCTTGCTCGTGTAGCTCGCTGTTTAAATATAGTATATGAATAAAAATTCAAACCAAACTAATTGAGAGGTCATACTTCTCTGGTTCTTCTACATCATAGAATTGCCATTTCCTCATAAAAAGTAATTTTATGAATAGGGGCTTTTTGCCTAGCAAAATACCTTTCTGTGGTAATTCAGGGTTGGTTTTCTTCCATCCTGGAGAGTACTAGAAAAATAATACCAACTTTTTCTTTCTGATAGCTTTCAACAACTTTTTCCTTTTTTCTTCTAAAAAAATTTTGCACAGTTGATTTATGACAGAAATGGTGAACCACGAACAAATATCATAAACTATTAGCAGAAATCAGATTTCAAATTCCTAAGCATTATGTTTACAAAAATTTTATTTGAATTAACTGAATTTAATTCAAAAATATAAACATGCCACAAGTCATGTGCTAAATGAAAACCATTAGAAATGCATCTAACAAACAATAAGTATAATTTATAAACTCATTACTGCAGTAGCTATCCATCAATAATTTAAAAATAGTATTTTTTTTTTTCTTGTGTTCACACTTTATTTTAGTTTCTAGAGAAGGATATATCCACTTAGGAAAGACACAGCATTTGCTAAAGTGGCATAAATAAGCAGAATGGACAACAAAGAGTTATAATATTGATGACTACCATTTACAAAGGTGATATAGTTAGTGAAAGTCTGTTTCTGACTGGCAAGTTATTTAAGAAAGTTAGAGAGAAACAACTGAGACATTTGTATTCTAATTCAACCATCTTTAGCATCAAAATGATACTAAAACTGCCAGTATCACAGGTAAAATCATACATTATAGGAAGGAGAGATCAAAATATGCTCAAGAAGCAGCCATGACTTGAAGTGTCTGCTGTTTAGCCAAGGAAATTGGTAGGAAAGTTTTGTAAATTAGCTATTCAATAGAAATGAGAAATGAAAAACAATAACAAGATTAGATTTCAGTTCTTGAAGAGTGAAAATGTACCTGTATATCGAATGTAAAAATATTTTTTAGATCAGCCCTAAAGACCACCTGTTATCCCCTGAATTTTGATAAAGAGAAATCAAATGTGATGGCTGACAGATTTCTTAGCTCAATACTCACTGAACTACCTGAACTGCTGCTATTTTTCACTTGGTTTTGGAATCAGCAAAGGTCATTTTGAGGCTTTCATCACACAAGAATATATGAATTGATTTAGTTTAAGAGAAACAGAAGAATCATTGTCCTGGTTTCAGCTGCAGNTCTTTGGAAAAGGAAGTACATTTTGATCTGTAAACTTGAAGTTATGGGGAATCTTCCACTCCCTTTTCAAAGTGAAAGTGTCTGCTCCAGTCAGTCGGTACTGGTACTTACCTTATTTCTCCTTTCACATACCTCAAAGCAGTGTTCTCAGACCAAGCTCCTTCCCCAATGTGCTTCCATGGTGTAGTGTGTAAATATGCTTGGAAGATGGATTAAAAATATGAGACACCACTTTTCCCTCTGCACAGAAAGAATGGACAGAACAGAAAACAGCGCTGGAGAGNAAAGAGTTATAATATTGATGACTACCATTTACAAAGGTGATATAGTTAGTGAAAGTCTGTTTCTGACTGGCAAGTTATTTAAGAAAGTTAGAGAGAAACAACTGAGACATTTGTATTCTAATTCAACCATCTTTAGCATCAAAATGATACTAAAACTGCCAGTATCACAGGTAAAATCATACATTATAGGAAGGAGAGATCAAAATATGCTCAAGAAGCAGCCATGACTTGAAGTGTCTGCTGTTTAGCCAAGGAAATTGGTAGGAAAGTTTTGTAAATTAGCTATTCAATAGAAATGAGAAATGAAAAACAATAACAAGATTAGATTTCAGTTCTTGAAGAGTGAAAATGTACCTGTATATCGAATGTAAAAATATTTTTTAGATCAGCCCTAAAGACCACCTGTTATCCCCTGAATTTTGATAAAGAGAAATCAAATGTGATGGCTGACAGATTTCTTAGCTCAATACTCACTGAACTACCTGAACTGCTGCTATTTTTCACTTGGTTTTGGAATCAGCAAAGGTCATTTTGAGGCTTTCATCACACAAGAATATATGAATTGATTTAGTTTAAGAGAAACAGAAGAATCATTGTCCTGGTTTCAGCTGCAGTAGAGTTAATTTTCTTCCTAGTAGCTGGCATAGTGCTGTGTTTTGGATTTAGTGTAAGCATGTTCATAACACACTGATGTTTTTGTTGTCGTCAATTAGTGTTTATACTAGTCAAGGACTTCTCAGCTTCCCATGCTCTGCCAGGTGCACAAGAAACTGGGAGGGGGCACAGCCAGGACAGCTGACCCAAACTGGACAAAGGGGTATTCCATACCATATGACGTCACGCTCAGTATATAAACTGGGGGGAGGTGGTCGGGGGGCAGCGATTGCTGCTTGGGGACTGGCTGGGCATCAGTCAGCGGGTGGTGAGCAGTTGCATTGTGCGTCACTTGTTTTGTATATTCTTTTATCATTATTATTATTATTATTACTTTGTCTTCCTCTGCTGTCCTATTAAACTGCCTTTACCTCAACCCATAGGTTTTACTTTTTTTTTTCCAGATTCTCTCCCCCATCCCACCGGGGCAGAGGGAGGGTGAGTGAGCGGCTCTGTGGTGCTTATATGCTGACTGGGGTTAAACCCCAACAACTATTAACAACATAACTAACATTTTCTTATTCAAATGAGAAATGTTGAAAAGTACTGTAATGCTAACAAAGTCAACTGGGCAAAGGTGACCTAACTATGAGAAGTCTTGGAGTCTCTTCAGTCCCTACATAGACACTATGGATGGGCTTACATCTCAAAGGACTGGGGAAACTTGGATGGAGTCCAGGTCTGACTTAAGGTTGTCTGGAATAAGCGGTCAAATGAAGCCTGCTGGTGAACAAAATGTAATTCTTATCAGTGAATTACACTGTCCTGGTTTCAGCTGGGTTAGAGTTACTCTTCTTCCTAGTAGCTGGCATAGTGCTGTGTTTTGGATTTAGTATGAGAAGAATGTTGATAACACACTGATGTTTTAGTTGTTGCTAAGTAGTGCTTAGGCTAGTCAAGGACTTTCTTTTTCAGCTTCCCATGCTCTGCCAGGTGCACAAGAAGTTGGGAGGGGGCACAGGCCAAGACAGTTGATCCAAACTGACCAAAGGGCTATTCCATACCATGTGACGTCATGCTCAGTTTATAAACCGAGGGGAGTTAGCTGGGGGGCAGCGATCGCTGCTCGAGGACTGGCTGGGTGTCGGTCGGCGGGTGGTGAGCAGTTGCATCACTTGTTTTCTTTTCCCTGGGTTTTGTTTGTCTCTCTCATTCTCCTTTTCATTACAATTATTTTTATTATTATTATCATTATTATTACTATTACTATTACTATTATTATTATTTTATTTCAATTATTAAACTGTTCTTATCTCAACCCGTGGGTTTTCTTACTCTTGCCCTTCCAATTCTCTCCCCCATCCCACCGTGGCGGGGGGAGGGTGAGCGAGCGGCTGCGTGGTGCTTAGTTGCCGACTAGGGCTAAACCACGACATACACTTTCAGGGAATAGGAAATTTTTTGGAAAATTCTTTGTTTATGTAATAATTTCTTTTATGTATTGTAACTGATTTATTTTTACCCACAGTGGGGTCGTACTCCCTGTGTCATTGCAGACTTCTGTTAAGAATCAAAGTCATAGGAGGAAGGAGCTACATTTTGATGACAGAAAAGCATGTATGAAGGTATTGTACGTATTGTGTTCAATCTAGTTTCTCTCTCTAAAAGGTCTGATGGATGTAAAGCTAAATTTGAGCTTCTGTGTCCACCATTAAAACACTGGGGAAAACAACACAAGAGCATTCCAGTCAGGGAATCTGTCATCACTGTAAGCACTACTGTCTGCTCTGCGATTTTCCACTGCCAGTCCTGTGCTCAGTTGCCATCTGCCAGTCCTCACTAATTACTATCCACTATACTACGAGTCACTCACTTTTCTTTCAGGTAATTATCAGTCAAACTTGCTGATGTTTGTGAAATTATCAGGTTTGAAAACACCTCATAAAGAAAAACTGAAATCTATTGAATTTAGGTTTCTGGAATAATGGGGTTTTTTGGTAATTCATAGTATGTGAAAAAGGGGTTATGAGGTTACTATAATTTCAAGGCATATTAACATATTAGATGCTTATAGTGCGAAGAACAGACTTGAGCTCCTGACTCTTGCTATGCATGTATGTGTTACATTTGCTTCCCTGAACAGACAACTAGATGCTCCTAATATATGAGGAAACCCTCAAAGGCCAGCAGTACACACTTGGCTACTTGCCTTATCCAGCAAGAACAGTCATGGTGTGAATTTTTCTAAAAGGAGTTGATTTGTGGGTTTAAGAGCTCCTGTGTTGCTGCAGTTCCAGATCGAGAGAACATCCCTTTAGGAACTATTGCCAATTGGCAAAGGGATTAGGAAGCTCATAGATTTCTTTCATTTATCCCAAAAGCCAGATAGACTCTTGGCAGCTCACCTGCCGGGTACTCTGAGTTTCAGAATCTGTGCCTGTATTGCACAGCAGGATTTTCTATTGCAGTTGTGCTTATGAATTTGACAATTTGGGGTCAACTAAAGTAATTTTCTGGTCACTTGTCTCTACTTTTCACACCCAGCAGTTGCAAATGAGAAAGGCTGTTTTATTTCCTGTGTAATATTTCAATTAGATATTGAATAGTTTATAGCAGAAAGCACACATTTTATATTTCTCCTGTGTAAGAGGCGTACCAAGACATTTGTGCGTGCTTGATCAGGAGTGTTCTGCATGTATTAAGTCCAGTTTCAGTTAAGCAATCCAAAAGCTCTAAACTAGCAATTGAACTTCTAGCTCTTTAATTTTTATGCATGGGTCGTATAATACTACGAACTTATATGCAATTATTTTGCTTTAAACTAGAATCAAATGAAACTTACATTCCCCAGTACAAATTATTTTTGCTAATGTGCCCTACAATCTATCCAACCAGAAGTTAAGGAGCTAGTTGCAGAGCTCGGCACCCCAGCTTCTAGCGAGGAAGCTCTTTACCATCTATATCATGCATAAGCCAACAGCCCCTGGTAACTCATGACCCTTTCTTGCTCTCAGTTGCTGTGGGAATTAAATATTTTTATGTCTTTGGTACAGACAAACTATTTAGGGCTGTGTAGGTTAAATAAAACTGCTACTGGGTAGTTAGGCACTAAGAATTACGTGAAATCTTTACTTGTCTAGCAAAGTCAATTTTTCTTCTAACTTGGTAGTTGTTTTGGCTGGCAAAAAAAAAAAAAGAAAAGGAATTGCAGGTTTTTTGCAGGGCTGGGTCTGGAAATATGTTGGCATTCACTTTTCCTGTGCCTGATCACCGAGATGGAGTCAGATATATTCGGTATCCTATGGTACCTGGATATGAACACTCATCTGAAAACTCAGACAAACCAAGAGCTTGACTCCATTTCGCTCTTATCAGCTTAGGTCAACAAATATTTACACTGAACTGTGTGTTGCAACCCCAGCTCTTTCCAGAGATCGCTAGGCTAAAAACTTCAGCCTTACCTTCCCATCACTTAATTAAGAAAATTAAATTGGTCATCAGTTCACTTAAACATTACTGGAGACCTTCCTTCAGCAGCTCTTAATCTCTGCATAAATTGTGAGTAGATCAATTAATTACAAAATGTGTAAAATAAAGCATTTGCGTAAGCCTTTATAAGAGCAAGGCCAGTAATATTGCCCATCTATAAGACAGGATTCCACAACCTAAATCAAGATCTTTAAATTTTTAACAAAAATAAAAACTTTAGTAACACCTTTAAAATGCCATTCTTCAGATGATACAGAAAATGAGCCCAACAACTTCTGCAGGGCAAAAGGCTACGCTGACAAATTATGTCCCTGTTGACTTGAAGCTATCAAAAGATAAATAATTTGTTATTTCCCTTGGCAGATACCGCAACAATTACCAGCCTGCTCTATGAAAAATATGTATGTTGTCACAAAATTTTAATCTGTCTGGGTTTAATTTCTAGCAACTAACATCTCTTGAATCTTTAAATAATCATTTTTGGTGAAGTATCTGTGAAGATACTCATTTAAAACATTTGAGACTTCTCTTTCTCTTTGATAATCTAAACATATCAGGCTTTATATAGCTTTTACTGTAAAGATTTTCTTTAAGCTAATATATTATCTATCAATGCCTTTTCTTCAATAACTTTAATCTTTCATCATGCTTCTTAAAATATGGATGCTAGACCATTACTTCACTACTTTCACTAGCAGTTTTAAACTTTCAGTATATTTTATTGGATCTTTTTTTGTATTCCTATTCATTGCCCTTTGTCTCCAAGTCTGCAGGACCCCTTTTTTTTTTTGGCCAGGGAGTTGTCCAGAGTTATTGTTTCTCAACTTATAATCACCATTCTGAAGGATATCCCACATTCTTCTCCATCAAATGGTTTGTCCTTTTGCAAGACATTATTATGGAGATTGAAGTAAAAAAGTATAAAGTAGCTAATAATGAACTAAGTAATTACTTCTTACTGGATCTGAAAATTAGCAGCTCCAAATAGGATAGAAATCTCGGAAGTATCTGTAACTTCTGATTGTCTGAGAGGTGGCTTCAGTTTGCTTATAACTATCTGTAAAAGTTTGCATAGACAGACCCTTTGAAATATTTGTTAGGGTAGAATTTAACAGATAAACAAACAACTATTTTGAGTTTCTGAGCTGACGTGCTTTAAAAACTGTACCTATAAATATCCTCAAACAGAACTTATTGCTTATCTTTTCATCATGTAATTAAGTTTTTTTCATACATGATACTACAAAGGGAACAGTAACCAACAAAACTATTAAACAAAGCTCTTGCTATCTGGTAAAAACTTGCTATTACCTGAAACAATAGGATACTGGAGCATTTAAATACATTCTGGATGGGTTCCTTCATGCTCCTACTAATCTGTTTGGAATGACCAATCTTTTAAAATTGTGGGTACTATGGTAACTGGATATTTCAAGGTGTCATGGAGACAGAGTACTCTTCTCCTGAGATGCTAGTCTATTTGAGACTGCTGTGAAAAAGCACAGAAGAGGCTTTTTGTTATCTTCTAAATGCAACTACTTATAAATGGTGACTCATACAAGGGTTGCATGATGCTGGTGTTTTTAACACACCTTTTTAAAACAACAAAATCAAAACAGAAATGAAATAAATGCAGTTCTCACACAATTAAACCTCCTATGTAGAAAGAGCAGAATTCACTTGGCTGAATGTAAAAAAACCCCCAAAACCAAAACCCTGTCATTTTCTCTACTGAAAAAGAAAAAAACCAAGATGCTCTGAGATGAGTTTCTATTATCATTATCAAATTTAACAGATTTAGTACATGATAGTTCCTACTTAATCCAGATGTGCAGCTTGGACACCTGCTCACCTCTATCCTTGTGATCAATCAAGAAAAGATTTTTAAACTCAAAATAGGTTGTTCAGTAATAGATTTAACTTAGACAATTTTTTTTCTTACTTTCCCCAAATTACCATGCCAATAAGCATTTTACTCTTCCGAAGAGAAGCAGATTCTTTGGTGTAATGTTATTTGTTTTAAATAAACAAACAAATAAGCAAAGAAAAAAAATCAGAATGCTTCCTTTGCTTCTGATGTCTCATCTTAGGTTGTTTGTACAGAAAGTTTGCCTTGTAACACCTTTTTTTACACCAGATATTAGAATCATGACACTAGTACCCAGAAGCTTTAAGTATCACAGCTGTAAGATGGACATTTTTAAAACAAAATACCCACCCTGAAAACTGACACTGAGACTTTTGACACAAATTTGCCAGTGCTGTTTTGAAGAATGTTTTCTATTATTTTTATTA
The DNA here is from genome assembly GCA_013401315.1 of Balaeniceps rex. NCBI lineage: Eukaryota > Metazoa > Chordata > Aves > Pelecaniformes > Balaenicipitidae > Balaeniceps > Balaeniceps rex. The sequence continues at coordinate 5,550 of VYZW01014841.1, read as the reverse complement.
TTATATACAGTTGTCCCTAACTTGAGAGTCAGTGGCACACACAGTTTGATTGCACAAATAACATTTGCCTGTTCCTTGCTAAATTTGTATGCCTAAACCTCACTCCTATCAATTTCTCTACCTCCTTTATCTCCACACAGTCATTAGTCTTCTCTTCATTTTCTTCCTTCTGTGCATCTTTGAATGAATATTTTCTCTAAGTAGTACTTTAATTTCCAAGCACATTTCTAAATAAAGTTTCATTTCATTCTCTTAATTATATTGATTAGGTCTCATTTAATTTTTTAATTCATTTTTGAGTTATGCTTATTTTCAGAAAGAATGCATTTTATGTTTTTCTGACCACTGAATATTTCTCTTCTCTAAGGTTGGAAGTCTCACAAACTTATCTAGTTGATGCCCAAGCTACTACCTTTGAAACTTAATTTTTGCTCTTGAGATCACTTCTGCTTTTCCAGCGTCTCAGTACCTATGCCAAAGATATTCTTGTCATGTCTAATCTTTTTCAAATATTTACTCTATATGAACTATCTAAGGAAAAGTCTGAACATAGGTACAAAGCCCTTCATCCTGCTCAAGCTTTCCCCTTCCATCACTACTGCTGGGAGTTTCCTGTAATAAATCTTTTTGGTCTTTGAAAATGTAGTTGCAAATTCATATAAAATCTATTTTGTTAAATTGTGAAATTTGTCAAGTAAAGAAGTAATCAAAAGTACACCATCTTCATAACTCCAGTTGCTTATGTACCTGTCACCATGTTGAATATATAATTGTATACACACTGCCACTACAGCTGATTGTATGTAGTTTGACCCTGCCACTGTTATCGTTGCATTCTGACTGCAATGAATTTGTGCTTTGTCTAAAGGTAATGGAAATCCCATCTCAAGCATTGTCAGACATGACCTGTCAAATCCCAACTGGCTTGGTGAAGCTAAAAAATAAATATTGAATGATTGCCCAAATTATTGAGTGAAGTTTCTTATGATCCTAATGTTTTTCACTTGTTCTGTTTTCTGTTCTTCATATTCAGCTGATATTCCCTGTTGTTTTTGTTTGAATTCTTTCAACATGATTCTACATGCATGTAACACCAGGGAAAAAAAATTGCTCACCCTTTGCAATATTTTTAAATTGTTATTAGTAAGATTATTCATTCTTGTCCTAGTATTGTCCTGTATCCACACAGATCAAATGAATCCCTGTCTTTGCATGCAGAGTCAGGAAGTCCATTATCCAGTGAATTATCTCAATATGTAGCATTTTTGTTCTTGGTTGGTCTTTTTAATCATGAATGCTGTTTCAGATTTTAAGAATAGTGGTTCACTTTCCACTGATCAGTCAAAATTATGGAGAAAAAATCAATGGTAAATATAATGTAATGTAAAAATTTTATTTTCACTTCTCGCTATTTTCTCTGGAGAGTAGTAATATCACTTTAACTGTCCTTCCTAGACAAGAACAAGATTTTTAAACACGGTTCTGGTAAATCATAGTGTTCTCCTCTGCTTTTCCTTCCTTCCTTTCTTTCCTTTTTCCTCACTAACTTTCCTTCCTCCCTTGCTCCCACTCCCACCCCCCATNCCTTCTGAAACTTGCACTGAAATATTTGCACTGCTGCCTGTTCCAAAAGACAACCATAGAAAACAATATCTGTCAGGTGGGTGAGTCACACTACTTTTGCCTTTCAGCATAATTCATGTCTGAAGCACTTAAGTTGGAGAAAAAAATTTAAACCAACCATTTACTGATAGAGAAAATTAATGCTTAGAATATTCTTAATGAGTGTTCTTTGACAATGCAAGTCAGCCTACTCCAGAGTTAATGTATACTTATTCAGGTATATAATAAGGCTGTTGTCTATCTTAGCCTGCCAGTTTTCTTGCAAAATTCAGATT
>VYZW01014839.1:243-25951 GCA_013401315.1 Balaeniceps rex | reverse complement strand
GCTGGGACGCCTCTCAGCGTAGATTTCGCCAGGATTGAAGGATCGTCCGTCGACGATTTTAAGAGGACTCAAAGGCCTGAGTTTGCTAGGTTCACCCACTTTCCGTTGACGAATGCCGGCACATAAAAGTGAGTAATTAATGAAACTCACGAAAAGGAAAATTTTAATCACAGGTTTAACCTTGGTGTGTATGTGTGCAATTTGACCCAGAACTGTTTGTCTGTGTGTGTGTGCGATTTGATTTAGAGCTGTTTGTTGGTCTGTCTGTGTGTGATTTGATTTAAACCCCATCTGTGTGTGCAACCCTGCTGTAAGTTTTGGGTGACCCTTGCCATTCTTGAATCTTTAAGTCACTATTTTGATTGTAACAAGTCCCATTGAATCGCTCTGTTAAATTGGCTGATGCTTAAGTGCTGTTAAGGATTATACAACCTAATTCTGTGATCTATCTCAAGAATATTAATAAATCCTAAATTGCTGCTAAACCAAAGCCATGAAAAAAATCATATTTGCGATACTAAGTAAGACACTACATCAAAGTTTTACCTTAATATACAATTTGTCTATAGCAAGTAGTTGTCAAAGCAGTAATTCACATCATAATGAAGTTAGTGCTGTGAGAATCATAAGACTGGAAAGGCCCTTTGGGGTCACCAACTCTAGTGCTGATTCTCCAAGCACCTATATCACTTACCCACATTTATCTCCTTATCTTCCTGCCAAACCATAGAAACCACCTTTCTTGTTCTCCAGCTAGGTGATGCCATTGCTTGCTTACAGCAGTAGTTAAACTTCTGCTAACAGAGTTCAGATTTCAAGTGTTGCATGTTTTAGCACTCTGGGCTACAGATTACCAGGCTCAAATTCAAGGTGTTAAAGTTTTGCTCCCACCCCATATACCTGTGTATCATTTTCAGTGTCATCCTTATAAGAAACAATTCCTACAGTTCAGGAATCATACCCAGATCATCTTTACTCAACTCCCTGTCCCTATGCACGGTGGTCCTGTCCTTAACATTTTGAGGTTAATCTCCTCAAAAAATCTGCTACTAAAATGGAGCATCCACAGACTCCACTTACTTAATTTGATATGTCAAAATCTAATAAAATTTTGCACATGAAGCAAGTTATACCAGGTAGGAAAGGCTGAAATAAAATGACTGTTTCACATCCATTTTGCCCTCCCCACCAATCCATATCCATGTTGTGTGCCAAATTTATGTGACATACTACAAGTTTAGGTTCAGATCAAGAGTTCAAGTTTGGAGAATGTTTGAACTAGAAAATAACAAGAATTTATCTCATTAAAAAACACAATAATTTATTAATCTATGAAATGGCATTATGATTTTGGTAGTGTTAGAACTCCCAAATCAAAAAACAAAGGCAATCTCAGTTTCTATTAATTTATGGCCCGCAGACTCTCAAAGAGGAGCCATATGCATTATGCCTTTCACATAGGCCAAATGATCTTCTGAAGAACACCACCTGCTTGCTTTTAAAGAAGTCTCATGATGAGGAATAACTCATGAAATTGGGAAGGTGAACAAAATAGGAATGACATAATTTTCTAAAATGTGTGTAGCAGTTTACTCTGCAGTCAAATTCCTTCTTCACCCAAAGCTGATAAGCTACCTTGGCATCATCTCAATTAGTGTCTGGTACTCCTGGCCCTTTAGGAAAAAAAAAACGTTATTAAAAGATTTCCATAATAACAGTTTGTAGATCTCCAGTGTAATTTCAGTCATAACACTCCACAGGGACTTTATTTGCAAAGGACTCTGGCTGTTGCAACAGAAGACTGTGTGACAACTAAATGTAAATCATCAGAGGTACTGAAAGTTTGAAGTCCCTGTACATTTCCTGAAAACACATTCTGAGGTTTATACAAGCCCTCAGGAAAGGAAAACATCTCTAAAGGATTTCCTTCTAGAAATTTATTCATATATATATATATTTTCATTCCTCTGAAACTGCTATGTTTGCTAAGCAAAAATTTTCAGTTTACAATATAGCTCAAGTGAAATTTGGCCCAGAGTTTCTTCATGCCTAGCCTTTCCATCACTACCTGGCTACAGGGAATTGTTTTGAAATATCCTTAAAACACATTTTAGAGCAATTATTAAAAAAACCCGCAAAACTCAAAAGAACTCAATTTGCACAGCAGTCTTTGAACAATCTGGTCAAGGATTTGCTGAAAAACTGCCTTACAGTAACCTTCTTATGACACTCAGGATGCCAACAAAGCACACAGCTCCCCATGCTTGAAGTTGCTAAAGCTGTCTGGCCACCCAGTGGCACAAAAAAATAAGATAAATCTTTGGCAACTCCAAAAATTATGGCAAGCCAACAGAGGTGGTCAGGGAAAAGTCCCGTGAAGGTTTAGAAGCACAGTGTACCTGGCATGCGAGGCTCCAAATCAGTGCCTGACTGGGAGTTTGCACTCTGTGCGCCGGCACCACTACCTACCCTGTTCCCCAGCTCAAGTGCTGCCCTGGTACAGATGAGCAGAGAGAATGTCTGGTGACATGAAGTCACAAAAATGCCATACAGCAGTACAATGCAGGACAGATTTGATACATCGTATAAAAAGTTCAAGCAATAACCCTTGTCTGTTCCCAAGCCAATCAACCATCTCCCAGCCAGGGCCTTGGACAACAGGCCTATATCTTCCTCCAGAATAGGTTTCAGGTGATGTAGCCGCTTCATCAGTTCACTTTGCCTTATTCAAGCATGCCTACATCCCTGCCACAGGGCCTGCACCACTGTGCTGCCACAAAAGCTTAAAAGAATGAAGGGTTTAATGGGGCACCATACTTAGCTCGACCCAAACTCCTTTCATCAGGAGAGGCCAACAAAGACAACAGCAGGTTGCAGACTTCATCTGGACAGAGGGGTAACCCAAGAAGTCCATTAACATGTAATTTTTTTAAAATTATGTAGCTTAAACTACATATGTAGCTTACTACATTGGCCTGAGCTGAAAAAGTATTGAGTGTGCCAATGCTCAGAAGTGTAATTCTGCAATTATTTTATACCTAATAATTATGTCTCCATAGTGGAAATACTGGAGTCTGTTTAGCAGAGCATTTAGCTGTAAAGAATTTAGCTGTAAAGCATTTAGCTGTAAAGAATTAAGAAAGTTAAGTTGCAGGAGCTTTAAATAATAAGGTTAAAACCAGTATTCCTTAAAGGGACACAGTCAAGGCTGGAAGCCAAATTTCTTTTAAAACTTGCCAACAGTTTTAGGCTACAGATTATCTCGAACAAGACACCTCCTCTTATCCCTCATCAGATATGCCATTCCAGTCCAATTCATTTTCCATTCATAAGGGATGTTCAACTGCAAGGAAGAGGACCAGGGGTCTGAGGTCAGTACAAAGTTGTTGAAAGATCATACCTTCTTTATGTTTCTAAATGCCCCATTCCCCAGATACAGGCAGGCAAAAAGGGAACAAAATCAGGTTTTTTAATCCCTTTAGCATGGTTTCTAACCCATGCAACCCTGTTCAGCAATGCTAAAGCCTTTACAAATTTAAGCCTAGCCATCAAAAGTAAATCCTGCAAACAAAGGGAGTGAAGGATATATACCTTACAACACCTCCATTTAATTTTCTCTCTGTATAGGATTTCCATAAACTGAAGGTCTCCGAACACAGGCTTCCATGTTGAGTGCAGGTACCCAACTCCCTTACAGTTCTTTCCAACAAAAAAGGATGAGCATATGGACACTCAAGAGCAGTGTAGAGGGAACATAAACCGAGTCACAACCATTAGCTGGTAGTGTTTCCTTTTGGTTTTAAGATGCCCTCACCTAGGTGTCAGAGAGACAGTGAACCTGCCAGTACCATGCTCCAATTCCTTGCCACTTTTCACAACAGCAGGGTATGAATCCATGTCATAACATGGTGCTTATGAAGTTCAACCAACATCAGTCAAAAGAATTCCTCAGCTGAGGACTTCTCGTCATCTAACTTGACCCCATAGCCACAGCAGGTCTCTTGCACTCCGTGCTGCACAAGGAGGAAAAGGTCACTAATATCCATAGGTACTCAGTGTAATTTGTTAGAAGTGTAATTATTCAATTGAAACTCAAAGTTAATAATGGGAAAAATAACTTAAAAGGACATTTTGAAAACTTGGCAAAGGAGGTGAGCATCTCAGCTTTTTGCGATACACCAAGTAAACCTCACTTGCATCTTTTCATTAAACTATCAACCAGAGGTTTCTTGGTTTAACTTTTTTTATTTAATCTGGATTAAACTTGAAGCTTTCTTCCTAGCTGAACTAGAAACATAGATGCTGTTACGATCCGATTTGGATGAGAGGAAGGCCCCCTTGCGTTCTAACTGACCTCAGATGAGTCTGGGAGGCTAGGGGCGGCTAGACCAACCTCTCATTTCAAGTTTGATCCCTTCGAGCGAGATTGAGACACAAACGAGGTCAGATGTCGTGAGTCCACCCGTTCATTAAACCACTCACGAAAAGAGAAAGAGCGATAGGAAAGCAAGGAAGGAAGGAAAGGTGGAAGATAAAGCAAGAGTTTGGGATAGGAAAGCGCAAATAGTCACCACCATGGATCCGCGGCGTCCCGGGGGTCCTTGCTTCTGGGGTCTTCAGTGGTGGGGGATCTCCGTGGTGGGGAATCACCAACGGGGTCTTTGGTGGTGGTGGTGTCCGAAGTGCTATCTTCCCTCCTGTAGTGGTGGTGTCCGAAGTGGGACCTCTCCCCCCCCACAGGGTCTGGGGCAGTGGTCTTTTATAGGATGCGGCCTAAGGCAACAACTCCAGCTTGCGCAACCCAGGGCGATGGCACGTCTCTGAGCCTCTCCCATATCCCATTATCTATATCAAATGGGAGGCTCCTGGTGATTGTCCTTGCAATCGTGTGAGCAGATAACATCTTGCACAAGCTCCTGCAAGATTCTGTTATCTCCTTGTCAGCAAGCTTTGAGACAGATGTTCAGCTGTTTTGTCCCTCACACATGCTCAGGATAATACCTTATAAGCAAGATACACTGTGAAACAAAGTATTTAACCAAAATCTGTGAACTCATCACAGAAGACAGTATTAGTCATATAAAGACAGTTAAATAGAGAAACGCTGGAGAGTTCATGTGCCTACCAGTACTTCTTCAGTTTTTTAAAACTTGTAAACAGCGTTCCAACTAAAAAAGTGCTAAACAGGAGAAGAACTATTTTGAATGGCACTATGATTTACTTTTACAAAAAAATAATTTAAAAACAGTTACCTGCAGTAGTTGTGATCAAATCAAATACAACATGGATTGTCTAAAGACAATCCCTAGCAATACACAAGGGACGTTTCAGAGAGGGCTGATTTCATAAAGCTGAGGACAATTATTAAACAATTATTAAGGATAAATTTGAACCGGAACTGTGGTATCAGATGCAGGAATCATTTATGAAGAGTTTTCTATGGGGCCAAAACCCCACCACTCCTCAAACAAGGAGGACAGTTTTAGTCCATTCCACCCCAAGAGCAGCAAAGAGCTATAAGCCACAGTACAACACAGAAGAAATAAACAGTATCAACACAGGTTGCTTGGCCCTAGGTGTAGGAAGTTAGATGTGAGGGGAAATAAGAGAGTTAAATATAACAAAAAAAAAGTCTTAATTATATTAGAGAAAAAGCACTCAAGGATATTGCCCTCCCAACTCACTGACTTAACTGCTAACGGCAAAGAAGTGACAGGCATCCAATAAACATTTGCCCCATGCTTGGGGAGAGGCAAGACACCTGTGTGACGAGGTACTTTCCAGCACATCAATAAGTGAAGACGACGTTAAACATCCAGGATGTAAATAATAAAAATCAGAAGGTCTAGATAACCAGCACTCAGATGTCAGTGAAGGAGTCTGCAGCGCAGTGACATTTGCTTTAAATGCATCCTGAGAGATTAGAAAACAGGCTCCAAGGAGAGCAGAGTATGACACTTGAGGTGACACTCAGGGCACGCTTGTAGGACAGGTACCTACAGATCACTGAGCACACCAGACAAACGTCTGAAAAAACTAATACAGCAATCAATGTCTAAGGAGTTAAAGTTCTGAAAAAAATGATGCCTACTGTTCAACACTGGTTTGGAAAGACTTATCTAAACTATACAGATTTAACATGCAGAATTTTTTTGAGATGTATGACTTATTAGTGCAGGATAGTCTCATTAAAGTGTAAAATGACATAATATGGTGGAAAGCCAGTGAAACAGAGTAATAGTTAGGCACTAGAGACAAGTCATGATCAGTGGTGTTTCCCAAATACCAGTATTAATGCCTGCCATATTTCAACATTTTCACTGCTAGATTGGGCATTTGCCCTTTATACAAAACCAAGCAGGGCACAGAAGCCAGTGAAGAGGCAAATAATAAAAGAAGCATTATGCACAGCAGCCTAGGCAAGTGTAAGGAGGGCCTAAGACAAAAGAAAACCCATCTGAAATACTGCTAAATGCAGAGAGATCTGATTTGAACACCCAGGATATACCTATAGAATAGGAATCTGTATCGCAGAAAGCATCTGCCAAATTTTACAGGTCACAGTAGACAAGCAAAACATTATTTCAGCAAAGTCCTTGGCAAAGATGGCTAATGCATGCACAGATAAGCATGAGCTGGCAGTAGGAATAAAGCAGATTTTAGTTCTCCATTGTCATGGTTTAACCCCAGCTGGCAATTAAGCACCACACAGCTGCTCGCTCACTCCCCCTGCCCCAGTGGGATGGGGGAAGAGAATCGGAAGGGTAAAAGTGAGAAAACTCATGGGTTGAGATAAAGACAGTTTAATAGGTAAAGCAAAAGCTACACATGCAAGAAAAGCAAAACAAGGAATTCATTCACTCCTTCCCATCGGCAGGCAAGTGTTCAGCCATTTCCAGGAAAGCAGGGCTCCATCATGTGTAATGGTTACTTGGGAAGACAAATGCTATAACTCTGAATATCGCCCGCTTCCTTCTTCTTCCCCCAGCTTTACATTGCTGAACATGGTGTCATATGGTATGGAATATCCCTTTGGTCAGTTGGGGTCAGCTGTCCCGGCTGCGTCCCCTCCCAACTTCTTGTGCACCCCCAGCCTACTCGCTGGTGGGGCGGTGTGAGGAGCAGAAAAGGCCTTGACTCTGTGTAAGCACTGCTCAGCGATAACTAAAACATCCCTGTATTATCAACACTGTTTTCAGCACAAATCCAAAACATAGCCCCGTACAAGCTACTATGAAGAAAATTAACTCTATCCCAGACAAAACCAGCACATCCATTTAAAGATTATGAGATCAACACAAGAATATTAAATCCATTTTTTATTTCTATAGAAACTTTAGAAGTATAGTCTGAAAATAAAGACTGCAAAGAAGAGCAAATTGAAATGCTAAAGAGAACCTTTCAAACTACAGGTTCCAGAAGTCTTTCTGTCTAACAAGAGACAAGAATAGCAAGTTGCTTTCACACACTTCCACACCAAGAAAATGCCAAGTACTAGTAGGCTTTAACCTACCAAAAAGGCAGAGCAAGGGAAGACCCTACACACCCTCACAGCAGCTCCCAGTCTGTTTGCAAGACCACACAATTAATTATCTGTATGAAAAAGCAAGAGTTATTAGGCATATCACTCTGGTTTAAGCTCTCTTGGAAGAGCACTGAGAACAGCTTTCACTGAGTGATTAAAGTCTTTTTCAAAACATTGAGTAAAATTTGGTAACAAGGCATAAATATGCAGGAGGAAAGTTTCAAAGGAAATTTATAAGAGGATCATTTGCCATCAGACATATGCATTTCACATGCCTTCAAGTCAAATATTTGAATTAAGGTCCTGGATTAAAAAAAACCAAACAGTTTTGTTTTCTTGGACTTTATATGACGTTGTAAATTGCAACTAGCTCTCAGTTTGTTACAGTTCAAAATGAGGATCATTCAGCATTTGGATTAAATCCAGCAGCTTGTTGCATATTAAAACAGTATGTTAATAACAACTTTAATAAGTCTGACCTGGCAGATCACAAACTGAATGAGTCAACTGATAGGACACCAAGTGAGCAAGAAGAAAGCAGATGCTATTCAACTGCGGGAAGCACCTCTGTACATTTCCTTCATCCCACTGAAAATCACGGGGGGGGGGTGTCAAGTAGTCCCTAAATACTTAAAACAAAGACTCCACACTGTTTGTTGAAACTTTTGCAATAACAGTGGCCGAAGCTGAAGGAGTGAGGGTTTGAAACAGGAAAATGAATGACCATCCATGCATCACAAGCCAAATGCAGTTGGTAGATTTTAAACATTCCTATTATTTAACAACTGAAGAAGCTTGAAACTTTAAAGTTTTCTCTCCAATTAAGCCACCAATTATACACGTAATGTAAACCTTAAGACTCAATGCAAATAAGCTCCTTTAGGAGTAAAGACTCTTTATCTTAGTGTTATTATCCACATTTCTAACACATTTTATTTTGTTCCAGCACTACATACACCAGTAGCTTCCTGACTAATTGCAGCTGGAGAAGAGGAGATAAAAATAGTTACATAGGAAATTCTTCATGAAGCATTATATTTTTATTAATACCTTACCTTTATAACCTGTACTTCTGCTACTGCTTTTAGAATCTGATTCTGTTCTTTTCCATTTTGATCTACACAAAGACAGGCAGGTTTGGTTGGGGTTTGCCCCCCCCCCCCCCCCCTTTCTCCNTGCCCCCCCCCCCCCCAATTCTGCAGCCATTCTGGAATAGTCACAACACAGCAATACAACTACCCTATTGCTAAGAGTACTATTTTATAAGCATGCAACATAGGGAGCTCAAGATAAGGTGAAGGCCACGAAAGTTAACGATGCAAGACTGATGTGAAAAACTAGACTGCTTCACTAGGATTACTTTTATTTAATATGTGCTATTTTCACAAATACAACACTAAATGCAAACTACTAAAGCAAACTATGCCAAGAGAAGATTATCAGACATAATCCAGACACAGCTGCTCTAGACACAGGAGTATATGCAATCTCTTTTGCACTTAAGCAGTAGAATCAAAATATGAAGAAGTCTCCTCTAAAAGTCTCAATCACGTAAAATCCAGGATTTGTTTTCTCCTTCACTTCACTTACACCCTCTACATCTTTCAATGTTCCTGCTCCAAAAGAATCCCTTAGATTGCTCCTACAACATCCTGTTACCACTGGCTCACTTCACACATCCTCTAAAAACACTTGCAGGTGAGCCCAGACTCAATTTCTCTGAGCTTAGATTTTCTGTCAGGTACTTCTATGGCAGATATAGCTCAATGCTTTTGAGAGAGGGGAAAAACAAACAAAAACCCCAACACCAACACAAAAAACCAAAACACCCCAACACCAAAAAAAACCCCCACCCAAAACCAACTCTGATTTGTTCTCTAAGAAGAAAAAGTAAAAGAAATGTATCAGTAAACATGAGATCGAGAAGCTGCTCTTTCAGGAACAACAGCAACACTCAGATATGTTTGGTGCGCACTGTTTTAGATTAGCCATTCATTAAAATACTATTAATGCGTGTAATTCGGGGGGGATATCAATTAATTACAACACTATCTTTCTGGCTGCCAGACTTCTTGTTACACTGCCACTTAGGGTTTTGGGTTTGTTTTTTTTTTTTTCCACATTTCCCTTTATCTGTTAAACTGCAATTCCGAGGGTATTAACAGTATCCCAATTGCCTACACTTCTTTCACGTTTTTTTTTGTTGTCTTTCTTTTTTAATCTCAGGTCTACAGCATCCAACCCCATGTTACTATGCAGTCTTACATGTGCACCATTTTTAATGGAAAAAAAACTCAGGTTTTCCAACTTTCTTATTAACAGCTGCACTGCTTTCTGAGCAGTTCATTTCAGTGGAAAGGGAAAATGCAAGAAAAGTGTCTATTTTTTTTAACTTCTTTTTTTAAAAAAGAAGTAACAGTTAATAGAGCTTTCTCCTGCTTGCCCCAGAAGTTATTCTTTTATTGCAGCTCCTGGTATCAGTTTTGTTTTTCAGACTGCTCTACCTCAGTATACTTCCATTTTATGTTTAATGGTTCATACTTGTGAGATCTCATCAGCTCATTCTTTCAGTCATAACTATTATAACAATGCAAAATATAGTCAACTTATTAAACTTGAAGAAGCATGTTTTCTGAAATAAAGTTGCTCAGTATCATCTAAATTACTGCTGGTATTTTATACTGTCTTAGCACAGCAGCTGGAAGTGAAAGATATAATTTTCACAATAACTGTCCATAACACACAGTCACCACAGGTTTCTTCTTTAGATATTTACACCTAACCAAAGAATAAGCCAAACACAAGAGTGCATCATTCCAGGCTGCTGAAATGCTTTTGTCCCAAAGACTCTACAGACCAAGAATTAACACCCTGAAGAGGCAAGACAATTTCAGTAACTCAATCATCCAGCTCACGCTCTTTCACTACTCTTAGTAGATGGGATATAAATACATCTTTAACACAGTCAGCTCCAAGTGCCATCAAAACCAGATTTCTTTAAAGGACAGCCTGTGAACATTTTGAGAATGAACCACCAAAAGAATGAAGAAACACCTGTAACATGTAAGCTATCCAGCTAATAAGAATCAGCTTCAATATGAAGAGATTTTGCAAAGCTTTCGAAATGGACTAGACAAGTCTAACAGAGATGCTACACGTGCTTCAGAGATTACACAGAACTGCATCAAAACCATTTTTAAGATAAACTTCACACTTATACACCTTTCCTAACTCCTTAAACACAATAGATGTTTAATAAAAGGGCTGAAATTTAAATTTTAAAACCCTCTCCTACAAGAACAGTGGTCTCCCCCAAAATAATGGGCACAAGATACTCTGCCGGCATTTTTGATTAACACCATCATCAAAACAAGGATTTTGATTCAAAAAGGTGATGAACAGCTGGATGAAGAGCTGTTATCAAACCAACGGATGTGAGCAAAAGAAGAGCTAAGCTGTCAGCAGCACACCAGTACCAGTTTTTTTATCATATGTGGCAAAGGAATGGAGAACATTAAAACTACACTTCTAAGCTACAGGGCATGGCTGGCGTCCAGGGACACCCTGTGACTACAGCGTTCAGTGCAGAATGCTGATGGGAGGCACATCCCAGAAGGGCGAGTCCTGGCAGATGATTTTCTCCAATGATTTTTTTTTTTAATTTGGCACAAGAGAGCAAGAAATTGAAAACCAGAGACAGAGAGCAAGCTGCTAGCACTATAATCCAGCCTGCACGACAAAGCACTGCCTTTCAGTAACCTGTTCAGCAAGGGAACGAGGCTTGATAGCAGGATGTGAAGATAATTAGTAACATATCTGAAATAATAATGCATGTTACAGGCAAATATATGGAGAGTGACAACTGCAGCATTAAAGCTAGTGATAGTAACCTGCTTCTTGCGAGCAGTTTCATTCAGTGGCAGCATTTCAACTCACATTCAAGTGAACTACGAAAGTCAAATACAGCTCCTCCTTGCTCTCAGTGTTTTGGCACCAGGAAGGACTGCTGCTCTTCAACATTGCACCTGCTCCCTCCCCTTTCCTCGCTCCAAAAGCCCCGTCCTCACCCTCCGGCAGCCCTCAGGGCAGACAACTCATGTCCTAGTCTTCAGGCACAGGTGGACGCTTGCGCAAGGCCGGCTCCAGCTCAGTGCAGCTCCCACCTGGGCTGGCCAGCACGACTTGTCCGCCCTCAACAAAGTGTGGGCTCAGCCAGGAGATCACCAGGACGCCCATCCCTGCTTCCAAGAGACAGAAATCAGTAATTTAAACCAAAACAAAACCAAATCTCACACACAAATGAAGTCTTCTAGTTGCACTCCCACTCAGGAGTGGGGCGCCCAGGTGACAGTTAACTGGCAGGTGCTTCGGGGCAGGCAGGCTTGGATTTCCATTTGGGGGCCCAGTGGCTTTTCCCGACACCTCACAGGTGAGGCAGGAGACCCCGGGGGTGGGGGGGCGCTGTGTGGCTGGCCAGCGCCTGGCCCGGCCTGAGGCGCTCCCGACACCAGCCATCCCCCGGCTCCACCCGGTATAGCTTTTCTCTTGCTTTTGTAGTTTTTATTCGTTGAAGAGGAACATTTGTCAGAGATAAAAGAGGAGCTATTTGTCAAAATTAAAGGAAAAGTTGTTGGCAAATATAGCCGAAGCAATGGGCTCTGAGGAAGAAACACCATGAGACTTGCAAAGGACTCTTCTGTCTGCTTGACCTGCTTCACCATCCCAAGACCACAGCCAAAAGCCAGTCAGTCACCTTCTAGCAAAGAGCATCACAGGCATAAGGGAAACTGTGTTACCCCTTGGGGATACTGGATCCCTCTCGCTTTGCTGTGGAGCAGCTGGCCGGAGTTTCTCCCCTCTGGTGTGATTTCATATCATAGTGTATCTGTTATCTGAGAGCAGCAGGGAGAGAAGGGGAGGCTTCTGCATTAAAACAAAAAATGCCTCAGTAAGACCCATGAAGAATATGGGAGGGTGTTTCACTGTATTTATGAGCAACCTGGTTTTGTCAGAGGATTTTTATGGTGGTCTTGTAAAATTACTTCCTAGAGCAATAAAGTACATTGCAGGGAAAGGCCAACCTCCCGCAGTTTAGCAGAGCCACCAACCCTCTAGAAGCAGCCAAGTGACTGACATTTCCTATACAAACAGGCTGTTTAACCTTCAAGCTAAGTTGTTCCATAGGTGCCGGAGTCCAAGTGGCATGCATATGTACTGTGCCTTCCTGCTACGTGAAGAACAGGGGGAAGCAGGCAGTCTTGCCCACCCCTGGGCACACACATCAAGCTTTCAGAGCTGTGACAGCAGAATAAAAGCCCTATTGTGAACACTTTGCCACCAGCCTCCTCAGAGGGGTGTGCAGAAAGCAAGCATTTCGCAACTCTGTCCTCCCAGGTTTGCCCAGGAGTCTCTCTATTTCACATTTTGACTCCCCTTTTAGTCCCTTTTTCCAAATGATTTGGAAACAATCTTTTCCAAATAATTTTAAATCCATTTCATTAAATGCCCGTGCAATGCCTAGCACTCTGGTGCTGACTGTTGCATTTTAACACAAGCAATAACTAATAATTAGGAAGCATCTCACTGTCCAGATTGTAATTTTTCCCCTTCCTCCCTCAAATCCCCTTTTTTAAACAACAAAAATAAAAATTAAGGACTCTCCAGATTTTAGATATTTGTGTCCACAATACAGCCTGCCTGGCAGCTGTGGGGCACAGTTTCCTTAATAACAGAGCAAGCTGCAGGTGAAGGTAAGTCACAGAAGATGTATCATTACAGCGTGAAAGCTGTTGGGTTTATGGACTGTAACTCTTTATTACCAATACCTGTCTGTTGCTGAACTTCACCTTGTATCCCTGGTGGTAAGTCTGAGAGGGTGGGTTTTGAAAGAATAACAAAAATAGAGGATCCTCTTGAAATCTTCCCCAGGAACTCCTTGAATAACATGTTTGAACAGGATGAGGGACTATTTAGGGACTCTCTATCATTTAGAGATTATTTCTCTATACTGTTTGCTGCATCTTTGAATGAAATAAAGTGATAAAAAGCAAATACAAAAGCAGAATTCAAAACTGTAGTTAACAATCCCAGATTTCCTCTGTTTCTTGGGCTGAGTATTATCATTTTATGTTGCAACCAGAACAGATACCTTTCACGAGCTCTTTGAGCCTCTCCCAAGAGTTGAGGATAAAAATAAATACACACAAAAAAGGAGGAAAATACTGCTCTTACAACCTTCTTTTCTATCATAAAACAACAAAAAAGGGCAATAAGCCTTTGCTCTATGCTAATGGAAATCCAACCCAGCTGGTTACATAAAATTGTTTAGGAAAGTCAGCAAAGGTTGGAGAGAAATAGCCTGGCACAGATATGGTTGTTTAAACATTGGGGCTGTGATAAGAGGTCTGCAAGGATCCTGCCACGGTCAAGGTTTCCCTTGGCAGCAAGCTGTGAAAAATGAGGAGTGAGAAGACCCCGGTTACTAGATTACTAGTGCCAGCTCTATGGGGTTTTCTTCTGTGGGGCACTGGGGCAGGCAGCCCTGAGCCTTGCCATAATGCCTGGTACCCTTTGCAATACACCATGATACAACAGCCATCCCTCACCTCACCTGGGAGACTTGTCCAAACCCACCCAAAGGGAAGGAGCAGGGGCCACCAACACCTCCACCCTGAACAGTGCCTGCGTTACCCCAGGGCTGTCATTTCCCTCCCTGCTTCCCCATCTCTTCACATCTGCCTGAGAAGGACTTAGCTGAAGCATCTCTCAGAGCCTATAACCAGAGTATGGCTGCAGGCAGTGCCTTTAACAGCCTGATGCTGGCACAAGTTTGCCAGGTCTTATCTTAAGCAAGTAACTGGTGATTCTCACAGAGGAAAGGGCCACAGAAGCCAAACAATCCTGGAGAAAAAGGCAGCGACAGAGTAACACCACTGAGATCAGGTCAGGAGCAGCAGCAGAAAGTAGGGTGGTGTAGGAGGGGTTGAAGAACAGCTCGGGTCTAGCTGCTACAGGGAAATGAACTTTCCCAGTCTGCTGAGATGCCATTCCCTGTCCCCATTTATGTAGTTTCTCACATCTAATCACTGAAACCACACAGCCTGTAGTGACATCCATCAGTATGAGCTGATAGGATCATGACAGGGATGCCCAGCAGAAGGTTAAGTTGGGGTCCACCCATCTGGACCAGAAGTAGGCATGGTGGTGTTGGGTTGATGGTTGGACTAGATGATCTTAGAGGTCTTTTCCAGCCTTAATGATTCTGTGATTCTGAAACCCTGCCCTTGTCAATTAACGAGGGTGGGTCTAAGACCTGCCAGGAGGCAGAGGTGGGTCTCTAATGTCTGGAAATAAGAAGCCATGAAGCAGCAACCTACCTGAAATGTCATTTGCTTAGCCCAGAGCATTTTTGGGCAGTACCAGGCATGCTTTCTGCCCCTTTACACTTTCCACTAATCATATAAAGCCAAGATCCCAAGTGCGTGCATGCACCCACCAGAGACCCTACAAACCTTTTCTTAGGGTACTGCTCTTAGTCCCAGCATCCTGGCCAAATTCCAGTTGGGTAATTAGACCATGATTAGGTAACTGCTTGCATATGCCATTCCTCTTCCCTAGGGAGCCTGGCTCTAAACTATGTGATGCTTTCAGAACTTCTAGTCATTAGCAAGGTTGCTTCACTTGCCAGTGGGAGACTAAATGCTGGCAGGTCTTGGGGAATGGCTCCACTGTACAGGCCTGCCTGTAGGATGGGTATTGCCTGGGTGGCTTGGATATTGCCTATGGTAGTCAGAGGTCCTCCTGCCATTTGGGGAGATGCTGATGTGAGCCTACTTATAAGAGGTGAGGTGTGAGCAGTAAGACCCCAAACTGGGAAAATGAACCCAGCGTCATTGTTATGCTTAGTGGCTAGGAAAGAAACAGATTGGCAGAGTCATTTACATGTGCTAGGGATCATTTTGTAGTTTGCAGATTGAAAGTCTTAATGGCACTCATTACAAGTTTTTTGTTTCCAGATGCTGTTTGCTTTCATGTTCAGGGTTACATACATTAACATAGAAAATTCTGCTTGGAAAAATGTTGAGTACTGGCAACCGCACAAATCTAGAAAAAGTCAGCAGGAAATTTTAGGCAGATACCATAATTTTGCCCTGTCTTTTGATCCTTAATTGCTAGCCATTTATCCCCCATGGAATATTTGTGTACACACATACAAAACTGCTGACAGCTCACAAAGATACAGAGTAAAGAGATTTTTTTGCTTCTATCACAGGATCTTTTATCCATCATCTGCTTCTTCCCCAACCCAGCAATTCCCCTCTAGTCTGCAGCTCTCATCCAGCCAACTATTACCTCCTGTTTCCATCTGGTGACACTGGTGCTGTCTTCTGCATTCAGAAGTCCCTTAAAGCCAAGCATTGGCTGACACATCCACAGGGAAAAGCCCAATTCCTCAGGCTGATTACAGCCTGTAGCATCCATGGCAGATGTAGAAGAGCATCCATATCTGAATCCACTATAAGGCAGCCAAGTTTCTCTAGAGGTCTCCCATGAAACTACCAAGCAGCCCAAGTCCTGCTTTTGTGTGCAAAGATCTGCTAAGACAGCATCCAGCAGCAATAAAGTGTGTGTTTCCCTGCAGGATCTGGAGGTTTTAGTGCAGAGGCTGGAAGTACCGAGGAGCCTTGTAGAAAGCCACAGAGCTGTAGGTCAAACCTAATGTGTTTCTTGAGGGTTGCTTGTAATCTGAGGATTTACCAGAAAACTGCCCAGTTTTGGTCTTATTTAGGGAGAGTTTCTCCCTGTGGCCTTGTCAGTTTAGCACTGGCAGAGTGAGTATGTACAGACCAAAAATCTCTAACTGTAGGATGCTGCGATGGCAGCATGAACGCTCCTTAGGTAGTAAGCTTTAGTACTAATTACATCTGCATGTGGGGATGGAGAGACCAGCATCTCTACTCTGTCTCATCTTTCTGGAAGGAAGAGCAGAGCTTTTCTAGTGCTTTAGGTGTGTGTAGGACCATCAGCTAAACCATGAGCCCTTCCCAACAGCATGGAAAATGGGGTTGTGATGCATGATGGCGTCTCCGGCCAAGAGCCGAGCAGGTAGCATGGCTGGAAGCCAGCAGGTCTCTTGCAGAAGCAAACCAAGCCAAAGAAACTTTCCCTTTGCATGCAGGAGTTTCTCAAAACTCATCCTTGTACTTTCCTCCAAGGCCATCGGTGCTGAATGCTCTCAGCCTCATCATTTCTACATTTTTGTGTGTTCATACAACCACACAGGAAGGTTTAGCTGTTTTGCAGAGGTGGGATGTGCCAGTGCGTTGGCTACAAAGCAAAAGCAGGAAGGGTCACTTTCTCCTGACACTGAGTTTGTGCAAGACTATACAACTGCTCCACTCTCCTGCAAAGCTCCTGAGTACATTTTCTAGCCCCTTCTTGGTCCTGCTGCTGTCCCAATGCAGTGTCATAGGGTAAAAGCAGATACTTTGTTCCCACTGGGTCATTGACCCCATTTTTCTCCTTGAGATCCGATTTTCCTTTGGATTCTGTGTCCTGTGTCCTCGCTGGTCATTTTCTTGGAGTGTCCTTCAGAGCGGGCATCCCCCTGGGCTTTCGGTGAGATTCCTTCTGGGTCAGGATTTAGCAGGGCAAGTGCAGGTGTCCACAGCATGGGTATCTGTGAGCTCTTCCCACTGTGTCCCTCTTTATAATCAATGGAAACACTTGTTGGGAACAGTTCCCTTCAACCTCAAATATGTATTCAAACTAGGTTAGATGCCCCCAAAGTACCTCTTTTTCTTTACTGACTGTAAAGGGAGCCTGGTGTCCTTAGCTCAATGGAAGGAAAATGTCAGATGAGATGAATCCAATGCTTTATCTCTGAATATGGGCACCAGCTCATACAGCTCCATGCTGGGGACTCGCAGATCTGCCTCTCTGTCCCAGACCTAGCTTTCTTTGTCCAAAATTAACCTCAGTCTGCCACGATTTTCTCCTCACATTTGAGGCATCCCATGGCCTCAAGACCAACCTGGCCAGAACAAAGCTCTTCACATTCATCAAGTTCTTCCATCATGGGGTACAATATCATTATCCTGCCAGTTTTTCAGGCCATAACCAATATGTCATCTTCAAACCAGGTCTATCTCTACACCAAGGTCTTGCAGAGCCTTTCAGCATAACACTGCTGATCTTTCCCCACTCCCTCATAAGAAGGAGTCTCATCAAAGCTCCCATCAGAGCATTTTGGACTGTGCAACAAAGGCCCTTTTCCCAGCCAAATGTTGGACCCATCTGGCTGACACAGTCCTAAAGAGAAAGGACATGAACCTGCTGTGTTTGTCATCTAGCTCTCCCAGTTCTTCACTGTCCGCTTGTCTTCATCTCTAAGGTCTTCAGCATCCCTCCACGTTCATCTTGCAACGCTTCCAAAATGTGAGCTGACTGGCTAGCTCAGCTAGCGTGCTCAGATCCATGTGGTGTTGGCTGACTTCTTTTCATTTTTCCCCAGTGCCCCTTGGCGTTGTCTCTACCTCAAGCTGTGCTTCAGATCACAACCTCTCAGAGACAGGTTTATCTTTTTATTGTGAGCTTGCACAACAGCCGCTGAAGTACAGCCCCTCTGGAGCGGGTTGTTGCTGCAATAACTCAGGCTGCAGGGACTGAAATACACTTTTTGCCTGATTAAATCTGAATGAGGATTAATAATGGAGGAGGAAAGGGCTGAAACTTTAATTCATGAACATTATCCTCTTTCCTTCCCTTACCTATTTAGCATCAAAGTGGATGCACGGCTGCAGAGTAGCACTTTTATGAGAGATACACGCACTCCCATGCCCCCCGCCCCGTGTGTTTATTCCAGCTGCAGCCGGCAGAGCTGAAACTCCAGACCCAGCCCTGTCAGGGCGAGAAGCCAGCTTCTGGAAATAGCTCATCCCTGTAGAGCATGTTCAGATAGCACAGCCTGGGGACTGGTACCCCAAAAGTAGCCAAGTGCCTCCCACCACAGCACAGCCACCTGCACCCAGAACGAGATAGCTGTGATATCTTCCTGACCTGGCCCTTGGTGTGAAAACACTGGAGAGCTTTGCTGATGAAAGCTACCCTCTTTGTGCCATTAAGAGCACCCTTTTGCCTCCACAGCATGGATATGGTGGCCAAAGGACTCAATGGCATAAGCTGCATCAGCAGGTGACATTTATCAGCACTAGGTCACATTTGGGGTGTATTTTTTTCCCTTCTGAACTAAAATCAAACCTGCTTTGCTAGTGGGGCTTTTTTTTGTGGATCTAAGTGTGAAAGACACAGAGGCAGGTCCTCTGGGCTGGAAATTGCTGCAGGGAGCCTGAAAACACTTCCCATCCATTGCTTTCACTGTCAGCATTGCTGTGGCATCCTCCACCAGCATAGTGCAAAGCCCACAGGCGAAAGGGTTTTGCTGAGCCCCCAGCCACCCTTGCACCTTTCTAGCACAGCACCGGGGATCTGCACCCCGGCGGATGCTTCCCTGGGATGGGGACAGCCACGGTGCTCGGAGCCGGGGGCCGACACGCCTGCCTCCCCTGTGACCATGACCTCTTTTGCTTGCGCACCCACCTGCACAGAGCCAGCGAGACTCATCTGGGGAGCCCCGTGCAGGCAGCTGGCAGGGATTTTTGTGTGGTTTAATTCTCAGTCCTCCTGAGAGCCTGGTGAGGGATTGAGTGCATTCACTGAAATGAAGGACAGGCACGGAGGGGCAGAGACAGACACCGGAAGCTGAAGGGCCCTAGTGAGAGCGGTTTGTTCCCAGATGTCCCTATGAGTGGGAAAAGCTAAAACAGAAATAATGGCCAGAGTGGACATTTCTCTGGCCAGCAAACCAGTGGCACAGCCAGACCTGGCGGCTCCCATCCCGCCTGGGAGCAGCACGCCGGAAATCGCAGGGAGGGTCCCAGCCCAGTGCAAACACAGGCAAAAGGCTGTGAATGGCTGTGATTCAGGGCGGGAAGGTTTATCCTCTCNGGGGAGGGAAGGTTTACCCTCCCTGTCCCCTGCTCCCCCCCCCCCCGAGTGTAGAGATGCTCGTGCCATGTCTGTGGTCCCAGGTGTGTTTGCACATCTGGGCACGGAGAGCAGTTGTGTGCAGCTGGATGCTCAGACGGGGTTTTTTCTGGATGCCAACAGGCACGCTGGCAGTTCAGCAGCTTGCTTGTGCTGCCCAGCCCTGCCTGATAATGCTAGCAGCTAGTGTAGCCCCTCCTTCAAATCTGCCCCTCTGCTCCATGGGCTCCTTCTGGCCTTGTTTCCTCTATAGATGCAGATGCAGATGTGCTTAAGATGCAGAGAGGGGAAGATCAAATGTTCAGTGAGGCATCTTTACACCAGAGTTTCCTACAGAAGCTGGGAGCAGCCCCTACCCAAAAAAAATAGTTTTAAGACAAAGGTGCAGCGAGTGCCTGGAAAGCAGGGTCCTACCATGATGGGAAAGGTCATGGATGCCCAGCTCTCAGCCTTAGGTAGTCAAGGCTCAGGTTATGGTGACAGAATGAGGGGGTAAACAGGTCCAGCATGAGATGCAACTATAAATCCAAAGGAAATGCTAGCTGGTGCAGACTTCTTAACAAGGTCTAACACATCAGCAGCGTTTTCATGTGTCCCTGTTAGAGATGAACAAACGAAAGATGGGAAAGGGAGCACATCAAGATGGAGCCAGTCCAGCAATGCAGGCACGCGCTGCAGCTTCAGCTGCTCCAGAGACACGGGTAAATCCCAGGCCTGAGCTGGGCACCATCAGGAAGATGCCACTGAATTATCCCACAGCAGGAGCTCTGTAGCTCTTCTTGTTCTTACAAAAATGCACCTGCAGAGCATGGAGGGAGGGAAGAAATGGGAACCTGCCATGCCTCTTCATGGCTGTCTCATTGAACACATCCACAGGGAATCTCAGGCACAAACCAAGCCTCCAACCTGCAACAGGCAGAGGGAAACCACAGGACACAGGAATAAGGTGAACCCCAAGAAGTGAGACCTGATACCAAAGAACCGGAGCCCCCACAGCATCATGACTTTGTAAAAACATCTCTCCATCCCTTTGCTGGAGGTGCATTGCCATGCCAGGGTGAGACACTCTTGAACACTTAATGCATCCTAACACCCCCACCTTGGGCTGGTTATCACAGACCCTAGGGTGTCCCTGCTCCCTGTGAGGGACAGAGAAGAGCCCATCATTCCCCATTGCTGTGCTGGCTCATTTTCCCCATGCCTACATTGCTCCTTCTTGCTCAGAAAGGCACAGAAAGAAGGTCCTGGTAGCAACTATGTAACTGGTGTGCCCTCACCCCGAGACCTCTCTAGCCCAGGAGCTGCGGGGCTGGAGCCCACCAGCATGTCCCTTGTCCCCAGATCCCCTTGCAGAGGGAAGGTGTAGCGGAGCCAGGACAGCTGAGGTGCAACCCATGGGTGCCCATGGGCAGGGCTGCTGCATGCCTCGGGGGGCCTCACCACCACACATCTGAGCAGAGACACCTCAATGCCCAGGGGCCCTCCTTCCTCCTGAAGGTGGGCAATATGGGTGCAACCCCTGGGGCTGCTGCCCAGTAGCCCTTGCAGCCCTCCTCCATGGATATACCAGGTCTGGTACAAGATGGGTACTTGCCTGGGTCCTGCACCAACCTGCTGGGTGCATGCCCGCAGGGGATGCACTCTGCAAGGCTTCCTGGTGCTTGCAGAGGACAGGCTCTGCAACAGTGGCATGTGCTGATTTGTGCCACCATGGCCAATTTGGCCAACTGACCCAAGGTGGTTCCTCCCCACTGCTCCCCATGCCTGGTGGGGCTGTCTCCTGCAGCGGGGCTTGTCTGTCCCATAACGCTGACCCAAGCACGGCAAGGGCAGCACCCTGAGGGGAGGACACGCACCCCAAGTCTGCTGGGACCAAGGCCTGCCTAATGGGGCAGGACAGAGCCCAGCTCCCCCCACAAGGCGCTGGACATGGCCCTGCTGAAAATAAGCTGGGCTGGACTGCCACCTTGTGCCAACAGGCAGCATCCACTGACCAAGGCAGGGATTTTTTATCCCCCCAAATTTTCAGTGACTGAAATGGGGATATGCCCCAGGGCCTCAGTTTCCAGATGAAGCCCACAGAGCTCAGCACCTCTGCTGCAGCAGGCAACGGGGAAGGGGCTTTGCTGTCCCTCCCCACAGCACAGCCCTGGAGCTGTCTTCACCCACAACTCAGGGTTCAAAAATCCCATATTCATGCAAAGCTCGGCCCTGCCATCCAGCAGCAGTGTCCTCGGGGAAATGCCCAGGTGGTGGAAGAGGGGGTACAGCCAGATGCAGCATCCCAGGGTGCTGGGGTTGCATGGGGTGCAGGATCCCTGCAAGTGCTCTGAGTCACGGAGCTCAGTGGAAGGGCACAGCCCCAAATGCTGAGCATGGCCAGGGAGAAATGCCAAAATGCAGGCAGGCACCCGCAGCCATGCTGGGAGTGAGCAGGCAGCCTTGGGTCCCAGGGCAGCCTGCAGCGATGGGAGGCATTTCTGGGTGGCCCCAGCCTCTGCCATCCTGTCAAGGTGACATTTGCTTGCACATTTGGCTGCTGGCGTGGCCGCACACATGGCAGCGGGCCTGAGACATCACTGCATGGCTCTGGGCAGCCCTGGCATGCACCAGCCCTGGCACAGCCCACATTGTCTGGCTGCTTGGGACCAATGCTATCTGGATTGGCAGAGTTTATCAGTTCCTCTCCTTTTTTTTTCTTTTTCAAGTCAGGTACAAAGGAAAGGAAACATTTCTGCAGGGAAGCTGCAGCAGGAGAAACTCAGGCATGGGAGAATGAGGGATGTCCCCTGGCTCCAGTGCAGTACCACGGGTGCTGGGGTGCATCCCCTCCTTGCGATGGGGGTTTGGCCTCTCTCTCCTCTCATTGCTAAACGCAGGGAGGATGAGAAGCATGAAGAGCCCCGGGAGGCAGCACTGCAGGAGCCAAAGTCTTTCTGTAGCATGCAGAGGGCTGAGACTGTGAGAGAGAGAAAAGCCAAAGCCCTTTTGCAGCAGCCTGATGAAGAGATGCCTGCGTGGCATGCCATTAAGCGGGGAAGTGACACCCAATGCTCCTCTTGCACACCTGCCCTTGGACTTTCTCCTTTCTCCTCTGCCAGCTGGGACGAGGCCATGAGTCACCGTGGGGTGCCTGATCCAGCCCTGCTGCTGCTCCACGCCCCGCCAACCCAGCATGGCTTGCAAGGGGCCCCCAAGCAACGTGACAGCTGATTCCCACCAGCTTCCTCCAAGGGCCTTTTAAAATTCCCTGCAATCTCCCCCTGGCAGGGCTCCAGGTCTTTCCAGGCTCGTTTCTGCACTCAGGTCATTTATTGCTTTACCGATGCAGACTTGGATCAGGCATGCATAGCATGGGCCAGACTGCTGGCGCGGGCAGCATGTGGGCAATGCAGGAGTGGCATCACCCCTACGGAGGCACATCTCGCCCCATCAGCTCTGGGAGATGATGTGTTTACTTTTCAAAGGCACTTTTGCAGTTGCAAAATGAGCATGTGTGAGTGATGAACTCACTGGCACCCAGTCACCTTGCCAGCACACCCTTCAAAGGGAAGCCTTGCAGGCAGCAGAGCTTGTTATGGAAGGACATCATTCCACTGCGCACTGCCCAGGACACCTCATCTTCCTGGGAAAACACCCTCTTCCCAGCCCTCCTGGCAGGCGAGCCTCTGGAAGGTGGCCAGCCATGGTGCAGAGCCCTGCTTAATGTGTTTAAACCTCCTTGCTTGCCTTCACGGACCCTTGTGAAGTCCTTTGCAGGTCCCCAGAGTTTGCAGAGAGGGGATAAAATCCACTCCTGGCAAGTCCTGGGTGGGCTGTCCCTCTGCCAGGCAGCAGTACAGCTCGTGCAGTAACTTTCCCCCTGGCCCCATCCCCTCCGAGCCTCTGGAGGTTTTCCACCCACTCACTGAACCACCACTGTCTTCTGCCTGCATTACCATTTCCCATCAAACAGCCACAGCTGAGGTCCTGCCCTGCGCCCAGGAGCACCCTCACCCCACCCAGCCTATTAAAAGGAGCTTTTATGTACTGTTTCTGGAATGAGAACATGTTTTAATAATCAGGGGAGGTTGCTAAGGGACAGTGTGCTCAGCAGGGACATCGCTCGCAAACCCTCAGCACTCAAAAATGAGAGGTAAATAACTTGGGATATTATTAATCCTTTGCTGCCCACACAATAAACAGAAATGTATTATTCTGGTCAAGGACAAAGGAGCCCATATTTCCCCACAGCCGAGGAGCTGAACCAGCAAATCTTTTGGATTCAGCTCCACAGCAGGTTCAGCTGCGACTGAAGTTGTTCCAGTTCAGTTCCCGTTCAGGCCAATAATGGTTCATTAACCATTTGTTAGCCCTGAACTAATTTCAGCCAGTTTAAGCTGGAAAACACAGCCCGTACAAGTGGCCATGCGATAGGGACCGAGCCGTTTTCAGCCCATCTCTGGTTTCCACAGCCTCTGCTCCTGTCCCAGTTGGACACCAGAGCTTCTCGCCAGCTTGGCAGAGCTGACACACGAGGCTAAAGGGCAGAAAAGCTAAATATTGCCCTGGGAGCGTGTAGGAAACCTGTGCTGTGAGGGACGAGCAGTGGCATGGGGGAACTGAATCTCCCAGGCTCTTCCTCCCTGAAACCGGCACATGCGCACACGTGGTTTAAGGCAGTGGCTCCTAAACCACCAGGAGCACTGGAGGATCGTGCGTTCCTGTCATCACACAGAAATTAAAATGCTCCATATATTAAATACCCTTTAACGGCCCACAACCTGAATCTGGGACCAGCCAGGGGATATTTAATGAGAAATCCGCTACAACAACAGGCTAAGGCCCAAGGAAGAGATGAGGTCCCACGTTGGCAGCCACTCCACAGCCACATAGCAGCGCATCAAGCTGCCACTTCTCCCTCCAGAAAAGCATGTGTAGGCCAAGGGTGGGAACTGACCGGCCATCCTGCTGCTTCCCTGCACACAGCTATTCCTGAAGAGTGCCCAGCGCAGCTTTGTCCATGACAGTGCCTCTGAAAATAATGCCCCCAGACTGGCAGCAAGCTGAGTGGGGCATGGGCTCAGCAGCTGGTGCACTGCCAGTTTGCATCCAGCTCGCTGCACGCTAGCACTGTCAGAAGATGAGATCTTGGTTATATTTATCATTTGACAGTACCGGGCCCAGCTATTTTTAGAGCAGTGTTGCAGCTGCAGCTCACTGAGGAGAGAGGTGAGTTGGCTGGGAAGGGTTGTTTTTTGCGGAGTTTCACCCAAACTTGCTGAAGTCAAGGAGTCTTTTCCCTGACCCGAATGGCCTGCAGTCAGGCTGGTGAGCTCCAGCCCGGGTCCCTGCCAGTGGGTGGCAGAGCCCTCGGTGCCCCACAGTTGCTCAGTGCTTAAATATTTCTGAGCAACCATTTCCCGGGGGCAGTTGTCCCCGCAGTTCCTGTGCCACCAGCCAGCTCCAGCACAGCCCAGCACTGCCATTTCCTAGCCTGGCTGCGTGGGTTGCTGGCAGGCTGGTCCCATGGGGCACCGGCACCACATGGGGCCAGGGGACACCCTGGTGGTCCCGCTTGGGCCATGTCCGTGGGGCGGGGGACACCCTGGTGATCCCACCTGGGGGATGCCATGCCCATGGGGCTGGTGGGGGCTGTGTCTATGGGGCTGGGACATACTGCACCCGTGGGTGTGTCCGTGGGGTGGGACACGCCACACCCATGGGGTCGGGGGGGGCTATGCCCGTGGGGCTGGGACATGCCATGCCCATGGGGCTGGGGGGCTATGCCCGTGGGGCTGGGACATGCCATGCCCATGGGGCTGGGGAGGGGTGGTGTCTGTGGGGTGGGACACGCTGTGCCGGTGGATCCGAGGGGGGCCACGTTTGTGGGGCTGGGACACGCCATGCCCGTAGGGCCTGGGGGGTGTCCGTGGGGACGGGACACGCTGCGCCCGTGGGGCCGGTGCCGGGTCAGAGGTTAAAGGTCAGCCTGGCGGCGGGGCCACGGCGATGGCAGCCCCCCCCAGCGCTGAGTCAGGCCCCGCCCCTGCCGCTGGCGGCCAATGAGGAGGCCGACCCTTCCCCGCTGTCATCACACACCCGCACGTGGAGGGGGCGGGCCGGGGGCGGGATCTCGGCGCTGCGCGTCACCACCTC
>VYZW01014838.1:27251-48193 GCA_013401315.1 Balaeniceps rex | reverse complement strand
CCTATGATTAAAGGGCAAAATGTCAGTGTTGAATAGAGAAGGCAGGCTGGGGAATTGTCAGATTAGTTAGATGTTCAGATAGGTTGGTCTGATGAACTTCACCCTTGGGTACTTCAAGAGCTGGCTGATAAAAACTCAGTAGCTTTCTTTGTGAACTTCTGGAAGATAGGTAAAGTACCTGAAGAGCCAATAAAGTCAGCCTTTAAAAAGGAGTAAAAGACAGAGCCCTGAAATTACAGATCTGTGTAATTTCAGTTCCTGGAGGAAATATGGGAAAAAGTTGCTAAACTGATTACTTGTAAGAATTTATAAATATGAAATAATGTATTAAAAATGAGCCTTATATAAGCAAACCAATTCCCTTCTACACCAGTTACAGGCCTTGTGGGTAAAAAAAAAAAAGTGGCATATGTCATATCCCTTGACTTCAGTAATATTTCTACTGCTATCTCATGTGAAATCCTAATAATTGGACTAGATACGAACTACAAGAGAATATTATCAGATGAGTAAAAATTGTTGGAAAGCCATATTCATACATTAGTTATCAGTGGTTTTACTCCCAAAATGGATGAATGAATTGCACAGATTTTGAAAGACGTCTATTGTCCATCTAGTTCCAGTCGATTTTTTCAACAACGGTCTCGATGGTGGACAACATTGCTTATTGATGGCAACACAGAAAGGTGCATTAGAGAACAGGATTAGAAGTCTTCATAAATTTTGGCAAATTGGAGATAGAATTTGAAATAACAAATGTTATCCAATCAGAACAAGTGGAAGATACCATAATACAGCAAATCGCAAGTTAAGTAGGAACAAACCCCAGCATTTTGTTCCAAATCAAATAGTGTGCTGGGATATATAAAAAGGAACATAGTCAGTTAGAAGCATAAAGTAATCCTTCCATTCTCATCTAGCTGGAGTGAAGCTGCATTTGGAGTGCTTTGCACTGTGCAGTGAGCTGCATTCAAGAAACACATGGACCAAATGAAGACAGTCCAGATGAGCATGACAAGAATGACAAAGAGCTCAAAAGCGTGATTTCTTAGGAAAGACAAAATTAATGGGGCTGTGAAGCCTAAAAAAGGAAGATTTGAATAGAAATGTGATGACAGTTATAAAATAAGAAAAGGCTTTTGCAAATGTCTTTAGTTCTCCATGTTCATAGCGGACAGGATAAGAAGTAATGCATTTAAACTGCAGTGAAAGTCAAATTAGATGTTAAGGAGCTTCTTCTAACAGTTAGTATAATAACGCACTGGAAAGATTGCCTGAGGAAAATAAGGACTGGTGTTGGACTTCTTTACGGTGAGATAAACATCAGGAATGACACTAGTATACATTTTCTGCTGGCATGAGGATGGAATAGATGATCTTTAGTATTTTCTTCTAGTGCTATGATTATATAATTTACAGGGCACACACACTGTTTGTAACACAGAAGAAGGTCCAAAGGCTTTTATGTTCATGTAGTGAGTTGGATTGTCTGGAAATTTGCTATGCCTCATGGTAGGGTAAAGCAGGACAAGTATTCCAAATCTGTGGTCATGTAAGGAAGGACCAAGAGTCATCCATATCAAAAAGTCTAGGAAATTTAAAATAGGATAGGAAAGGTCTGAAGTTACTTGGTGTGTGATAATAGAGCTCCCTCTTTGGAACCTAGTGCTTCTATCCAAATCTGTATCTCTACTCTGCCTCTCCATTAAAACACATTTCTGTATTAGTCCTATTCTGCCTCTCCATTAAAACACATTTCTGTATTAGTCAGATAAGACAGAGGTGAGTCCAGGCATGCAGTAGCCAAAGAAGCAGAGGACACTCAGGGTGTAGTAAAAATATTAACACTAGCAGGCAAAACCAAACACATTCTTCATGCATACCATAAATGTACATGGTTAAAAATATAGAGGGATAGTCTTACTTTTACAAAGAGAGCAGTACAGCTTTTGGCACATTCAACCTATATTCACCCCTCAAGTCTTTCTCATGAGAAAATCATAATGAGACAAATGAGCCACTTCACACTTCCCTGAGC
This sequence comes from Balaeniceps rex, assembly GCA_013401315.1. NCBI lineage: Eukaryota > Metazoa > Chordata > Aves > Pelecaniformes > Balaenicipitidae > Balaeniceps > Balaeniceps rex. The sequence continues at coordinate 46,155 of VYZW01014838.1, read as the reverse complement.
CTCTTTTTCTGTAGGTGAATGTGAAAAGCCCTTCCTCTATTATTTCAACACTGACTTTTAAAAAAACTCTGCATTTCCACTCTCACTTCCTTTCCTGTATCTCCCTGTGACAGGAGAGCAAGCATATGCACTAACTGAAATCTTGTGATAACTTTTGTTTAGTTAAACAGTACATTTTTCAATGTACTGCAGGTCACTTCTGGTCAGTTGCAGCTGCCAGATACAAGCAAAGAAAAAGATATGTAGGTTACAGCTACTGAACTGTAGCTGAACTGTATGTGAGGAGACAACAAAAGTGATCTGAAAAGGACTGCTGAAGACTTCAGCATATGAGTGCTATTGCAGTGCTGTGACTAAAAAAAAAAATTCTCAGATGTATTTAAAAAGCCAAGAAGGAATATTGATGTGTAAAATACCTCTGCATAAAACATTGACTACAATGTTCCATATTTAAAAATAAGTGGGAAGGATGCAGGAAAAGCTACACAATTTATTCAACAACTGAAGAAAGCATGCTGTCGGCAAAGGCTTAAAGAGCTCCATCTGTTTCATTTAGAACAAACAAAAACAAGAAGTGACTTGATTACAGTGTATAAGTGTCTTTACAAAGAGAAAATACTTGGGTAGTAAGAGGCTTTTTCATTTTGTGTAGAAAAGGTAATGAGACTCAATAGCTCGAAGTTGAAGACAAAAATTTAAATAAAATATTTAATATAAACTTCTAAATCTTATGGTGATTACTACTAGAAAAAAATTCCAGTGAAATTCTGGCTTGTCTTCATGCATTCAAATCAGGATTGAACGTTTTTGGATTCAATGCGTGCTTTAATCAAAACTAAGTAATTAGGTTCAGTACAAGGTGGTTAATGGGCAACATTAACTGCCTTCTGGTATACAGATCTAATGTAGAGCATATAACCAGCAATCTACAGGTTGTTAGAAGACTTCCAGAATAAATTCACCCATCCTGTAGCCTTCTGTGGGTCTTTCCTGGGAAAGCATCAAGACAATTCTGTGAGCCAGATATATTTCTGTGACAGCAATAGCCCACCCCAAGGCAGCTGGGCCCTGTAGCATCATTGTCGTCGTTTGCAATGTGTATGTCCTGTCCTTGCAGGTCCTGGAGGTTCTTAGGAAAAATGGCCATCAGGTGCTGCTCTGCTGTTATCGGAGCAAATAATCTATGTAATTCCGTTTCTTGCCTGACTGCAGAAGTGCCAAGGAAAAAAAAATCTTCTTATAAAAGTTGTATAAACAGCTTTAAAAACATCATTCTGCTTTTAACACTTTTCCCCTCCTGCCTCAAGACTCCTCAGATCTGGGCAAGAAGCAGTCTCTGTTCAACCTACTGTGTCAGTGGAATCAAGCTGTGGGGTAATATCCCAGTTATCACCACTGCAGTCCTGTAGCCCCGTACATATGGCATTGCCATTGCTAGCATCAGGCCACGGGTTTGGTGTCAAGCTAACACCAGAGACCTCAGGACTTGTCTAGTGGCCAGGTGGATCTTGCCTCATTTGTTTTAGTTTTCTTTAATTTTGTACAAATGCATCATGTTATGCTTATTGTTAATAAGACGTAGACAGGAATAACAAGCTGTTACACTGTATAGAATGAACTAATTATGTCCCTAGAGTAAGACTGCAGTGTGAAGGAGTACAGGGGAGAGAGCAGAGGCCTTGAAGGTGCTTTTGTAGGATGGTACTGGAGACTCCAAGGTTATTAACAGCTCACCTGTGGCCAGTTACTGGTAGTGAAGCAAACAAAGGAGCTGGGCAAAAACAATTCTAGGGATAACAAAATGGACAAAGAATAAATGCCTAACATATGTAAAATGCCTCAAATATAGCAAAATCAGTAGTTACAGGGAGTTGCAGAACCGAGAAAGAGAAAGGTGTAAAAAAAAAAGAAAAAAAAGAAAAAAGGCCAAAGAGTGAAGAAGAAAAAAAGTCAACTGTGTTACTGAAGATGGTACCAAATAAGGCTACTACTTAGTGTGGTCATAATAAAACTGATAGTGTCATACCTTTTATAGTATGGCTCTGTCAAAGAAGAGGGTGCCCAAAGGTAAATGGTTTCACTTGTTAAAAACACAGCCCAGTATATACTGGGAAATATAATTTAGTATCAAAACCTCTGGTACAATGCTAGTTGGTATTTCAAAGGCAGTGTTGAATAACAGACTTTTTCCAACATCAATGATTTGGTGGATTTTTTTCAGAAGAGGAACTGTCCACCATAAAAAAAACATTCTTACGTAAGACGCCACTTCTGTTTCTCAAATTCATTAACAGAATATCTGGGAGGGATGGAAAATGTGCACTGGGGAAGTTAGCTGGAGGCAGATTATGTCACAGTTCATTCACTGATTGCTTATGTCATAATAGAAAATTTAGTCCTAACAGGTTAATTGATGCAGTTATAAAAAAATCTTGATGCGGTAGGAAATTCTGTCTTGATATCCATATGTTATTTTTACAGGTGCTCTCAGGTGTAAAAAGTAAAAATTGTGCTCACTGTGCTGGCATATTACTGTTCATAGTATGATGTCATCCATGACCATAACTGTTTAGAATATAAATATAAAACACATGCAAAGAAAAGGACAAAAGAGAAATAGTTTATAGAAAAAGTATGGAGTTAAGGAAAAATTCACAGTAGCTCAGGAAGACTAAGAATTTCAACCAGGTTTTCCAGAGTCTTCTGTGTGTGCTTTAATCACTGTATGAGCTTTTCTAGACATGATTGTTTTTCATTTTTTATTTGATAAGGGCCTCCCAGCAACTGACAACTTTTTTTTTTCTTGAAAAACAAGCCTATTCATATTAAATGATTATGTTCCAATTTATCTAAAATTAATTACATACACAGTCACACCCAGATATTAATGTATGTTCTACATACATTATATTATGCATCACTATTGAAAAAACCCTATTATATCTAAAATAAAGGGGATAAACTGAAATACAAAAATAATCTCCTAGCACCTCCAGTAGAGCAATGATAAAGTAAATCCCATATAAACTAATTAAATTTTTGATTGAAGAACTAACTTATCTTTTGTCAGATGGTTCCGACTGTTATTATTCACCTTCTAATTTAGATAAATCATGCTTAGTATTTGCAGATGGAAAACTATTGGAGAAATGTGCCATTTGATTTCTCACCAAAAAAAAAGACACTTTGCTTATTTTTTAGATGACTGGAAAAAACATTGCTACTGAACTATAATTGATTTTTCTTTCATGAAATTCAATAGTTTTTATGTGTTAGTTTATCAAAATTTTTATGTAATGTAATTTGCAGCATGATGAAATTTAAACAGACTTTTCTGCACTCTACTGGTCTTTTTTTTTCCACTCAGTGTTCTAACCTGAATTCCTTCCAGGGGAAGCAGGTACATTTACACATTAGACGTGACAATAAACATTCTCTAATAATCACAGAAATACATATTGAATACATTTCCATATATGCATAAATAGTGTTTATTTTCCAACGTGTAAAGTTTGCATGCTCAACTGTGGGAAGCCTGCCCTCGGCAGCCTGCCTTCTGGAGTGTTTCTGAAAACCAGCAGCCCATTGGCACGGTCCCAGCTGAGCAGGGGGAAAGGCAGTCAGCCTTTCACTCTCATGCCACCATGGGCCAGCTATGAGTCAGAGCTCTGTTGGCCAGGAGCTGGGGGAACCATCCACCTCTGCACTCCTCAGCTTCCAGGTTTTGGGCTGGTTTGAAAAACGTTAGCACTTTGACTGGACATCAGATACAGGCATGTTGTTTATATGAACTCAGCCATTAGGGGACATCAGAGAAAAGAATACCAGGCTTTTGGGCTTCTTCTGTAAGGGCCATTGATATGGAACAATAATCTAATGCATGAGATGCAAGCGAGACTGAGTATCTGTGACTGACTCTAAAGATGGGTAAGCACCAATAGATTTCTCAGGCCAATTCTCACCTTTGAATTGTTGAGGACAGGACTGGAGATGATTAGCGTGAAATGGAGGATGGAGTGAATCAATGATTTTAAACTGTGCACTGGTCCTGACATTAGCTAAAAACATCTGGGTCAGCAAAAGCTGCCTAAAATAGAACAGCTTTTGCAGGCTTACTGAAAACAAAGCTTAGAAAGCCTTAGAAAAAGAATGCACAGGAAAAAATTTTTGAAAGCACAAAAAAAGATATCACCTGAGGGAGTGAGTTGAGCTAGAAGACACTGCACGTCCTTTTATAATTTTGGTTTTCAAATGTTCAGTGTTGCAGGGACCACTTGTTTAACCACAATAGCTGTTACAGGATTCCGAAAGCTCATATTATGACACATGCCAGAGGAAATTATATACATTTGATCTTCAGAAAGCATATTAAAAGGCTTGGAGATTTATTTAGTCTGCTGTGTAAAGCCTAAAGACTTATTTAAGTCAACATGTGACTGATGGTAGATTTTGACTGTCGATTCATACTGCCTTATGATAATGGTGAACATGAATGCGACACAGGCAAAACCTGAAACGAGGATCATGTTGAAAGGGTTAAACCCCTGACAATCCCTGACTCAGACCTTACTGTGAGCATCCTTGTTCTCTTGTGTTTTCTACCCCTGCAAAGATAACTTTAGGTATTTGCTGAGCAGAGTTGATAACTAGGATAGATATTTTGAAGAATGCAACTTCTTGCCTGACAGGATTAAAACAGACTTTGAATAAACACGTTAGGCTTCCTATGTAAAATCACTGATAACATAGACTCAGGACATCAGTGCCGAGATAAGCACTAGTTTAAACCAACCCCTTGTAATAGTCCGAGGCCAAAGGACTGATGAGCCAATTCAATGACTATATATGGGCAAAGGAGACCCAAAGTTCAACCAGCGGACAGGTGAGGAAGACCATCAGAGACCACCGGAGGACCCCCGAAGACCACCAAAGAGGACAACTATGCATGCAGATTGAACATTTGCATACGTTAATGAATTCTCAGCAATCCTATAACTATGTATGACTTTACAGCATATAATCTTTGGAAGTTTACCAAATCACTGGAGCACTCATGGTGGAATAATCCCCAGTGCTGCCCAGCGCTGTAATAAACGATGCCTGCTTAACAGTAACTTTGTTGCTATTGAGTTTTATTTCGGGAACTTTCTGGATACTCCGTTTCCTCTTACGGGGAGGTTCGGACTTTGAAGGATAGTATCCGCGAATTTTTGTATCAATGTTACACATGGAGAATTCATATGGATCATGATATAAGTGAGGAAGTCAGATTAAGAATCTCATGCAACAAAATTCAGTGCAAAGTGCTAAAGTAAAAATCACTTCATAATCACGTTTTTTCTACCCAGTGTTCGCTGGTGTCACCTTACTAGCACAGGGATCACTTCTGCACTCAGGCACATGTGCACAGTTTTGAAATCCATTTAATTAATAATCTGTTCTAAAATTTAAAACAGGCAAAAGGTTTACAGTGGACAAGATATAATCCCGTCACTTATTTGAGATGAAGAAAACATGCCTTCTCATCCCAGAACACTGACTTACAAAATTCTTGGGTTACAGGCACTTACACTGCCAGAGGAAATCCACCCAAATAATGAAAATGGTCAGTAAACAACACCTCATAAAAATGGCTCCTCCTTTTGTATCACTGGTGAATTCCATACTAGCTCACCTGACTGATGCTTTGATTCAAGGTATCTTATTACTTAAGGTACTAAAGATGTCCTACTGGTCAATATTAAAATTGCCTACTTCACCTTCTTCAGGTTCTGATAATGCCCAGAATTAACTAGTCTGGATGTGCTGAGCAAGTCTTTTTCTAATTTTTGAGGCTTGCCAGGTTAACAGACCTGGACTGCCTTTACCTATCTCAACTCCCAGATGTTCTTGAAACCCCTCTAATTGACACAATCAAACAAAACATTGTGAGGGAAGGAGGTGGCAGTGCCGCCATTTGTCCATTCGTCCAGTAGCTCTTTACTATGGGATAATTACAGTGATCTTGTGTATGCTGACTCCCACGAGAGGGCATCTAAGAGCAAGCTTTGATTTATGAGAGAGAGAGAGAGAAAGTCTTTTCTTTGTCTTTCCCAGGAACTGCTTCTCTCGCTCTGCCTATCTTGCTCAGAGTAAAGGAAACTTCGTGCAGCAGGTTGCAAAGCTGCCAGCACTCAGGTGGTCACCCTTTCAACAACTAAATCTGTACTTGGGAGCAGAAGCTGCAAGAAGACTCCCTGCTCCTCTCAGGACTCTCTCAGTCGTTTTGGGTATTCCTGTCCTGCTGGCTTTCCTCAGCAGGAGCGAGCTGCTCCCTCCATCCAGGCTTGCTCCCTGTCGCACTTATGATGCTGCCTCTTCCTGGCTCTGCTCCCAGGGAAGGAACAAGCTCCTCAGGCTGGAGAAGGCTCCACTGCCTGTGGAGCACCACAGCCAAGGCCGTTCCAACAGGCAGCTGTCCCACTCCTGTCCAACGCTGCACTTCCAGCAGAGCGTTCATGCATAAGGCATGAGACACCAAAATGGCATGATGCCTCCTGGCATGGTGCTAGTAAATGGCAAGACGAGCAAACAGCTAGATCTACGACAGTTTTTGCACCTGACCAGCTCAGATGCTAAAGCTAAACTTTATTTGGAAATGCCTTTTGACATCCTAGGAAAACAAAAATGTGTTTGAAAGAACTGAAAAGAAAAAATCAGCCCTATAAATTTACTGGACTTCTTCAAGTTTCACTTCCTTAATGAAGACTCATCAGAAATATTTTACATGTAATCGACACGGAGTTAGCAGATCTGTTGATGAACTTTCTAATTTGTGCCTCCAGGTGGTCAGAGCTACTGTTGTAGCCCAGTAAATAAGATTTCTGCCCTCAGCAGGGGAGGCCTGGCTGTGCGCTGACCTCACTGTGGCCCGATCTGGGTGTCACTGATTTAACCCCTGCACCAGGCCCAGTGACTGCTCCAGCTTCAGCTCTGGGGATGGTGCTGCTGGGGAGCAGGTGACATTCCCTGCCCATCACTGCCAGACAAGCCATAGCCCTTTGTGTGCCTGGGGCTGGGGGGGCTGGGGGCCACTGCCAGGCTGCAGCTGGCAGTGCAGGAGAAGTATACAGGCTGTATAAAAATAACCCCAACTGGACCCCTGACTAAGGAGGAGGAAGCCCCTGCCATGAACATCATCTTTCTCTTGGGAAAGGGTCCAAGATGCTGATGACTAAGGCCTCTCCTTCCTGAGAAGACTGAAACTGTCACCTGTAGGACCCAGAGGGACACTGGAAAGTTTAACATAACACCAAAGAAAATGGGTAGATATTAATAAGTTTTCCGGTATAACAGTTTTGACTGTGCTGTTAATGGTGCTTTTCTACATTCATTATATAATACAGATTTCTACATAGCTTAAATATTAACTGGGTAAACAAAAAATTCCTATATATATACTGTGTTTCCTTTTGGCCTTAAAAAGGTTTTGAGTGTATCACTGTTATTATGGCAACACCTTCTTGGGCCGTTTACATCAGTCCTGGAACTCATGACATGGAACATTCTTTTACCACTGTTTGCTTTTCTTAGAAGACAGAAGCTCAGATATTGAGTATTTTGCATCAAAGATTCTTTCTAGGGAGGTTGAAGCAGTTGCTGGAAGGCCTGGAGAGAGCAGACCTAATGACATGCACAAAGGCTGACCGTGCATTTATTATACAAATAGCATGAGCACAGATGAAAATATTCAGTGTAATCAGGAGGATCCTTATCCCCACTTCCAGTTCAGTCAGTAGACTGGCTGATTCGTTTTCTTGTGGGAGCTGTCCTGTCGCACAAAAAAAGCCAATATGAAGTGAGATCAATAGCACATTCATGATGAAAAGTCTCTCACACAGGAAATGCAGGAGAAAATAGAGCCTTTTCATAATGGCCAATGTGCAGTCATGTGAACTTCTATGACTTCAACATAGGCCTCGAGGTATCTATTAAAATCTGCCCATAACTCACTGGTAACTGGTTTACTGTTGACAGATCTTGACTCCTTTTTGTCTTGGAATGAACATGTATGTTATTGGTAAACTATTTGCATCAGTATGAATCTAGGATAAAGTGTTCCTCCTAAGGAGAACATACCCTGTTCCAGGCTGCCTTGGTGACACCCACACATTAGTTTATAGTTCTGGTTCTGTAATGTGGATTCCATCATATCCCAAAGTAGTGTAGCTGTATTTTCAAAGGAAGAGCTTTTCCTGCATTCCCTAGTTCAAACTGACTGCAACCTACTACAGAAAAGTTAGACATTTTCCATTTTGATCCTTACGGTATAGCAGTAAGAATTTTTAAAGCTCCTTCTTTTAAAATTATTGCGTTAAAAATGCTTCTATTTATATGAACAAATACTTTGTAATCTCCTCTGTTATTTTCGTGATCGATACGAAATAGGCATATACTATGCGAACTCATGACAGCAAAGCCAGTTATCAAAGAAAGAAGAAAAGGAGAATATGATCTTGTAGGAAATAGAGCACATCTCAGTTTTGTAATGCTGAATAATATTAGAATATGTTGGCACAAATCAAACAAAATCACAGACGTCTGTGGGAACTGCAACTATTATCACTTTCACAGGTTCTAAATCTCCATGTATGATCTTACATTCCTTATGTCCCATCTGCCTATTTTTAACCATTGACAAAATATGTATGAAGTGCTCCTAAACTGGATGTCACTGGTGTTACTATCAACCTGACATGCTCTATTTACTTCTAACTAATTTCACCTTCTCATCCTTCACTGCTCTACTTGCCTCTTTAACCTTTCATTTCTCCATAATAGATCTCTTTCAGTTTTTTCTTTCTTCTCCATTGGTCACCACGGATTTTGAGCTTTCTGTACATATCTGTTTGGCTTTTTATTACAACACCCACTAACTGTGTATGATTTCTGAGACTGCCACTGCTTGTCTTCCTGTTACTGCTTATGACTAATGCTGCTCCATTTGCCTCTCTGAAATCCGCAGCTGAAAGTCATCACAGCATATTAGTTGTTAAGATGGCATATTTTTGAGACAGTTTTATTGATTTCCCCATGATCCAGTTAGCTGCTTCTGGCAGAAAGTAGGGTCATGAAGACTGCTCCTGATGCAAGAGCTATTTTCTTAAACCTGTTAGATACACAAATAATTGTGCAATTTACAAGCTATTTATCGTAAGGATCTGATGGTGTCTTTCTTGAAGAGAACAAAGTGTCCTCTTGCTAAAATTGTATTCTCATTTCTATCTCAATCAAGTATGGCTGTGATATGATCTTCTGAAGACAAACAGCACCAGCTATAGCTGTCATTGCTCACCTATTTTTAATAGACTAGGTATTTTTTGAACACTTTTTTTTCTAGGCAAAATACATTTTTGCTTTCCATCAGTTAATCAAACAGCATATACACTGCTTTCAATTTTTATCGTATTAGTAGGGAAATTAAAGCAGTTTATCAATAGCACAGAATACTGAGTTGAATTTATTTTTATTAATGCTAAAACACGGAACAAAATGCAATTAAAAAGAGTTTGTTTTAATTTCAGAAAAGGAAATAAAAATTTTAACTATTTAATGTCTTTTCCAGGGTTAAAATAAATCTTACCAGTGAATCCTGGAGGACAAACACAACTGTAGTCTGCAACCAGGTCTAAACAAGTTGAATTGCTTTTACAGAAGCCATAAGTGCACTCATCAAAGTTGATTTCACAGTTCAGACCTTCAAATCCTTGGTTGGAAAAAAACAAAGAGCTATGTATTATTCAGCTATATCTATGCCTTCTTTTATAAAGCATGTCTTTGTGTCCCTTCTTCTAAAATGTAGATTGTTTTCAATTTACTCTTGTATTAAAATTATCTTGAAGTCTTATTGAAAGATCTTTCTAAAAGCTTTTTATGCTCTGTCATTAATAGGAAAATATGTTTGACCATCAAATACACTTTAAAAGGGGCTAATGATTGAAAGAACAACTTTAGGATTCAGTATTTTCATTAATCTAGTTGAACTTTTTATTTAGCAGAGACTTAAGAATCTATATGTATTCTGCCATTTTGAGAACATTGCAGACGAAGATAAGTGATGCTGGGATTTGGATGTCTGATTATAGTTTTAAAAATCAACTCTCAAATAGTTACTTCTCTACTTTTTCTCTATTTGTTTCCTGTGTCATAGTGACTTTTAACAAACCCAGAACTGTGTTTTTTTGTACTTGAAATTGCTGGAGAATCTCCACTCCAATATCTGTCTTTTTATGTTCTTGTAAATGTATTCTAATTCATGGTCATGCTACAAAATGACTATCATTAGTGCTGTCACAGGCCATGGCTGCAGGAAGACCATGACTAATGTTAAGCTATCAGCACCCTCAGTGCAAGGCATATTCCCATAATTTCTCAAACTGACCATGGAACCAATTTCCATTGATCCCTAAGTCATAAAACTTTAGAATTAGCCTTAGTTCATTAATAATTTATACAGTAACAGTTCTCATTTGCATTTAGAGTTTAATCAGACCTACGTCTCACGGGTAACAACTAAGCCACAAAATTATCAATGTGGATGGCAAGATTTATTTTTCTATAAGCTGGTCAGGCAGACTAAACAGCAGAATGATCTTTTCCAAGCTTAATTTTCCACTGCCTTCCAATATCTGTTTTGGCTTCTAATTTAAACTAACTAATGACAGAGGCTGTGCTTATGAGAATTATTTGTAGCAATTTCATCTTTTGTGACAAATTTCTGGACTTATCATCATCACTAGAATGCTTGTGTTAATATATAAATACCTGAAATATTGTAAGCTATGAAATCAGTTTACCATCAGTCTGTGCTTACAAAATAGTACTATTTGAAGTTTAAAATCAAACAAGTACAAGAAAGTTTAAAATGCAGAAACAAAGTACCAGGTTATAAATCACAACCTTGACTTTATTTTTAACTAAAAATCCTATTTAAAAAAAAACATACAAATATTCAGAAGAAACCCGTTTGTGAAAGTATCTCAGAAAGACACTGTAATTTTAAATGTTTTAAAGCATTTTAATTTTTCTTTTAATTACTTTTTTCTTGAAACCACTCATTTGTTTCATACATGTCTGATAACACTGAGCAATATCCAATTTTAAAGAAAAAGACCAAAAGTTCTGAAAATCACATTTTTTTTGTCTGTGAAAGTTTTAATAGATTTTTGTACTGAAGATATATTACGGTCATTATTATGGCCATTGTAATTTGCTTGCTATGCTCAGTCACAAAGCTGCAAGTTAGTACATCAGGATAAAATTTTTTCCTTGTAAGTTTATTGATTACATTTTCCATGGATTTCACATACTGCACATTTGTGTTTTCTCCGCTCCTTCAGTCTTTGCTAAAATCATGAGGTTTTGTCTAAAAAAAGTAGCACTTACAAGTATATCTCTCTCCATTCTGTATGAGCATGATTGTTTTATTGGATGCCTTGGTGGACAAAGATGCAAATAAGACTTCAGAAAAGAATGAATAACTTTCATAGAAAGGAAATTTTAACAATGGTTTTGAAGACTGTCAAGAAGATGCTTTGCAGACTGCAGGCAATTTTGAAAATTGTCAAAGATAATAAAAATAAATTATTTTGAACAACTTACCTTCAGGGCAAAAACAATCATAGCTGTTGACATCATTCTGACAGACAGCACCATTCAAGCAGGGAGCTGAATCACACTCATTCATTTCTATTTCACAGTACTGGCCTGAAAAACCTGCAAAGGAAGCAAGATAAGCTTTGATTTTCTTCATCTTTATGTGTGCCATTAACATGAAACTTTTATTCTAAATATTTTTCTGTAATTAAAACCAAGAGATGTTACAATCCATATTCCCCTGAAAAAGGAAGCCGGAAGTCAGAGCTTTTGTATTTTATTTAAAAAGAATTAAATTTCACTAATTTCTTTTTCAGTATTATGAATACATGTCTTTATTGGTGGAATAAAGCAATAAATGAAGCAGGAAGTACCAGAAAGTAAGAAGACATTCATAGCAATATGCAAACTATACAGATTTTCAAGTGTTTTGCTTGTATTAGAGTCACTTTTGTATTTTTATGATACCGCTTTTGAATTTTGCCATGTTAATATGATATAATGAGAGTACATCAATTATCTCTCATCCATTGTCTGGTGCTTTCTACTGTGGAAAGGAGCAGTAAAAAAATACAGGGTGCAAATACATTGAGGCATAACAAAATGCATGCCATACAAATCAGGTCTTCAGCATGTGTAAAGTGCACAGCTTAATTAAAATAGATGAGGATGCTATATATGTTGCTAAAAGAAGGAAAGTAGACATCATTAAAACAAAAATACAAAGACTAATGAAACTTACAAAAGGAAAGGATAACTCAATTTTCTCATTTCTTACAGGTACTTTGACACACTGTATGGGGTGCAGATGCCCAGGCGCTGGCAGGGGGCTGCAGGGTGGCATCTGGGAGGAGAGGCCGGGGCTGCCCCATGCCAGACACAGCTGGTTCCAGCCGTCTCCATCTGACCCACCGCAGGGCATGGCTGAGCCCCACAGCGAAGATGGTGGCACCTCAGGGAAAATGTATTTAGGAAAGGGCAAAACACTGCACAGGTAGAGTGAGAAGTAAGGGGGTTAAAAAGAGTGAGAAACAATCCTGCGAGCACCAAGGTGAGAGAAGAAGGAGGGAAGGAAGTGCTCCAGTTGCCTGTGGAGAGGACCATGCCAGACCAGATATCCACACTGCTGCCCATGGAGGACCCCATGCTGGAGCAGGTGGATGTGCCCTGAAGGAACTGTGGCCCATGGAGAGCCCACACAGGAGGAGGGGAAAAGTGTGAGAGGGAAGGAGCAGCAGAGAGGAGCTATGGACTGACCACAACCCTCATAGGGTAGAGATAGGGAACCCTCATAGGAGGTACCACAACCCATAGGAACCACAACCCTCATAGGAGTTAGAGGAGTAGGGAATGAAGGAGTAAAGTTGAGCCTTGGGAAAAAAATGGGGATAGGGAAGGCGTTGTTTTAATTTGTCTTTGTTTCTCACTATGCAAACCTACATTAATTGGCAATAAATAAAATTAATTTTCCCCAATTTGAGTCTGTTTTACCTGTGACAGTAATTGGTAAGTGATCTCCCTGTCTTTATCTCAACCCGTAAGATTTTTCACCTTTTCTTCTCTCCCATGCTGATGAGAAGGCAGAGTAAGAAAGCAGCTGGTTGAGGGTCTAACAGCCAAGGTCAACCCACCACACATCTATATATTTGTTCTATCTTAATTCCAAATATCACCACTAATCTTTGCACAACCATTAGCACATTCAGTTTGATTGGAAGAACAAAATACATTGTATCTTCATTGTTATTAAAATTAAAAAAAAAAAGGTGTTCGTGTTGAATGTTTTTCTTCTCTTCTTCTGTTCATTATCTTTCCACGTACCTTAGATTAATTATTTGAATGGAGAAAAAGCATTCTTTTTTATATTAGGTTCCCAGGACATGAATTGCGAATAATGTATAATGAAAGCATGCCACACTGTTAAACAGATGTTTATTTATGTAAAGCAAAAATTTCTTTATTTTCTTAAAAAATTATTTTTAAAACTACCAAACAAAAATAAATCAATAAATTAAAACAATTGTATATGTTAGGAAAGACAGATGATTTTACACTTTCCTTCCTATTTTTATATCATCCTTAAAGTCCCTCAACCTTATCTCATTTAGAAAACAAATTCAAAAGCCTTCAGAATCATCACAAAATGTCAAGCTATGATGCATTTGTGAATGCAAAAAAAAAAATTTGTATAGAGTTGATATTTGTGTCAGCAAAATTACAACGAATACAGATAAATAATGGAGTGTCCCTGCGTGATCAATGTGTGAGTTCTTTTCCCTCTTTCTTGCAGAATTTATTTATGAATTCTAATATACGGTTGAGTTCTTACACAAGATACAGAGCACAACCTGCACAGAATACAAGAGAAGTCAGATACCAGACATGCTTTCAAAGAATCTCCCTTTCAGTCTTGTCTTAGACTAAACTTTTTTAGAAGGCACCACACAATCATCACTACTTGGATTATTCTGGATTATTTGGTATCATATATTTCCCATGATTCTACCTAACTATCAAAGAAAATGTAGATAATCCATAGTAGTTAATATATTGATGGTAAAGGGTACAAATCATGCAGATTAATATGAGGTAAACTGTAATTCCTGTGTTCATTTCACAGATGTTATACTTTACCAGCATTGCTAGACATGCTATTATATTTGGAAATATGATTAGTCCTTACTTTTTGAGAGGATACATTACTAAACATTAATGATGAAAGTATCATCCAGGGAATAGATTTTTGGTTAAGAACACATTTTTCCCAAAGGCTTTCTTCCTGAAGTGGAACACTGTTTCTACTTGCAGATGTAATAAAAGAAAAACAAGCAGTGCTGTTCAGGTTGAAGCAACGTTAAGATCAAACCAGGGAACTCCATGCTGTCCCTTCCAGGTTAGTTTTTTGCCACTCTGTTGAATTGTGGAACTGGCTTCAATAACCTAGGATGTCCCCACTTGTCCTAAGTTCCAATGAGCTTTATTTTCCCAGCACTTCAATATTTGATAAAAGACTTAATTTTCCAAAAAGTGGAAGTATCGTAAAATTATTATACAACATTCAAGTCCTGAACTAAATTTGTCTAATTTAGCTTTCACTACTAATCAAGTTTCCTCATTAATTGGCTATCTTTACACATATATATCTTTACTGTTTATTCCATTTTATGTGATAATTTAAATGTAGCCTTTAATCTCATATTCAAGATCAAAAGTAAACTAAGATCTGAAATATTTGGTTGCAACTGTGCTCTCAGGAAGAACACAGCGTGGGAGCAAGCTAAATATTGCACTAACCCTTCATGCAGGCTCAAATACACTTCTGTGTCCAGTTCATTTCAGTTGAGAGTAGGTGAGCTTTCTCACACCAAGCCCACCCTACATGCATTGTTTCAATATCAAAATCACCAGCCTGGTTATCTTTCTTGAAGATGAAAAACATACAGCAAGGTATTATGAAATATAGACTGCCAAACTGCAGGGTCTACCAGCGTAGATACTGGTAACATGAATGTTTGGACCATAAAATACTCAAGGTTCCAGCATGAAAAGTTCTGGTCGTCTTTTTAATGCCCTCCTCACTAGCATGTCTGTTGGCAAAGATGTCCTTGAACTGCTCTTTCAGAGAAACCTGTCTCTTCCCAGCAGTCTCGTTCCTCAAACAGGGTCCTATGGTCATGGAGACAAACCCCTGTGTTTGACACCTCCTACAGAACTGACATAACATGATGTTTCTGCCTCTCTCTTTGACCTGTCACCTGGAATCAAGCATGCTTGCTGTCCCTGTGTGTTATGGTGTTGATCTCGTCACCATAGTCCATCCTTAGCTCAAGAAGAAAATAACTCATAGACAATTAACCAAATTGATTCTGGTAAAGTTTTCCTGGGGACAGGGTCCACTGTCCCTATGTGTCAGTAGCCTTTGTCTTCAATATTCCTGCAGGTTTTATTTAAATTAGACTTCCTTACCTCAGTTAACCCTTCTGGCTTATTTGCAAGGGATGTGGAAAAGAACTGATTTCCCTTCTCTTTGTGCATTTTTACATGTCTTGATATTTTTATGTACATATCATAATTGAAACTGATGTTTCCATTCAATCTTCTGTTGCTTAAAAAACCCCAGACAATTTCTTCCACTTTTCCTCATAGGTCTTGTTCATTAGATCTGTGATGAGTCAAGTTCCTGTCTTTTCTGTTCCTGTACTCATGTATAATGCAGTATTCTAACTCAGACTGTAATGTGCAGTGTATCCTTACATGTTACACTTCTCAGAACAATATTTGTTATATTTTTACAACTGTTTGATGTTTGTGAATCATGTCTAGCTTAAATAACCTATAGCTCCCAAATTGTCCTCTCCAGAACTACAATCTAAATAATGTTTCACACATTTTATTTGTGCAGTTTATTCCTGCATAGGTATAGTCTTTACACCCATGTATATTCTTAGATTGTAGATTCTTAGATCTCTCCGTGAGATTATATCACTCAAAGCCCGAAGAGAACTGCAAATTCTCACTGCTTGAAAGAGTCCAACAAATGTTGATATCTTCTTCTGAAGTATTTTTAGTATGATCCCATTGACTAGTGTTTGTTTGTGGTCTTCTAAAACACAGAACCTTTTTTGTTGGACTTAGACTTTGCTGGTCATTGTCCAACTTATGATTGCATAGTTGGTAATTTTGAAGGGTCATTTTTCACATATTCCATATTGACCTACTTTTTATTTTTTTTGTTTTATGTCATTTATCATAACAACTTTGTATTCTTCCAGAAATAGAGCTTTGAATATCATGAACTTAAACTTGTTTAAACTGCTAAAATTGGGAATTATATGTGACATGTCTGATGATATAATTGCCGAGATAATTGTCATTTTAACACTTGGCCACTATCACTGGCCATTGTAAAGGAAAGAAAAATAAAAGAAACACAAAACAGCCAAATATCTCAGTCCATTTGTAGTCACAAGTGATTTCATATGTAAGCACTAATATTAGGAAGTGTGTGTCTCCAAACCCCTTCTAGTCATGATCACTAGCTGGAAGGAAACACAACAGTCAACAGGTGACCGATGTGTCTGGTTTCTACAAAACTGAAGATTGCTTAGGAAAGGTCCTCAACACTTAGAATTACAGGCCATGAACGGGTCATTACACGAACAGTAACAACTCTGAAATTGTATTTTCTTTCCTGAAGATCCTCTATTTTTTCAAAAGAAAAGTAGCTACAGAAGATCTTGTATATGTTTAAGTTGGGGTAGTTTGGCAAAAGAGCTATAGCTTATTCAAAACAGTCTGACTATGCTTTTGAGCTAGCTTTGAACTTATTAGTCCTGATATGGATGGACACAGCACAGCTACAGCAGCTCACACCTTTTAATGGGATAGCTGCTTACATGAAGTGTCTAAGCAAGTGGTAGAACACAGGCTGAGCTCTATGCTGTGATAACACAGTTTGCAATATACCTGGTTTAAAGATACCATGATCTTACAGACATACTTTGTCACTTTTACTTTCAAGGCTAGTCCTATTTATCGAACATATATAAAATTATACATGTTCCTTTTCTGGGTTAAGTAAAGGTGGCCCGTTCACTTTGGTAAAAAATGGTGATTATTATGTCTTTGATGGGAATTTAGATGTAACGCGTCATGATTACCGAGCCCCTATATCCCTACATACTACCACACCCTGTCTGAGAATCAGCCTTCCACACAAGCTTTTGTCACCCTTTAATGGGGTCCGTCTCCCACCTTAGATAGATAGATAGGAAAAATAGTCAATTTATTAACAATCAATCAAAAAAATTACAATTCTAGTATAATAAGATCTAATAACAGTCCAACTTTGACTTACAAATATATGTACAATGTCCACAGATGAAAATAGTGCTGGGTTCGATAGTCAATGAGCAACCTTCTCCTGTTGGGAACTTGAGAGTCCAAGGTCTTTCAATAGTTTGTAATTGCCCTCGTACCATTTTCCTCATGCACCAAGTGGGAATCCCATGAATTTAATGTTGCTAGCATTCGTCAGATCTTGTATCTGCTCTTTTAAATATTGGTATTTCTTAACTTCTTCTGCAGCTGCATTCACAAGAGATGTCGATTTACTTTCATACCTTACTGTGATGTTGACTACTACTGCCTGGTCTTCTTTGACAAACACCAGGTCTGGTTTATACAGTTCATTCTGATCATCCCTCATCAGCGGCTCCTGGAATACTACCCAGTCCTTCTTTTTCACCTCGTTTATCAGTAATTTGCGTAATCGGTTATGCCTCTTTATCCTCACCCCTTGCACCGCTGGACAATATCCAATAATATGTAAGCAGGTTTCCCTCTCCGCTTGGCAATGCCAACATGATTTAATGTATGTGTCCCGCCTACCCCTTGCCAGAAATTCCCTCATGGGGAAGACATTAGCTCTCAATTGTAGTGCCATAATGAGCTTCCTGTGGGGAATGCCCCTATAAAATTCTAACTAGCTGTTACTGATCTTGTCTTTCTCAAAGTTGGAAATACCATGGCCCTGGGATGCAAACTTGTTCCAGTTCATAAATTCCTGTTTTCTCCAGTTACAGGGTCTTGGAAAGATAGTTTTTAGAGTGGACGTCTCTACCTAATCTGACTCTCTTCCACTTGGGAATTCAGAATAAGCAACTTGCCTATTCTGATATTTGTGTCAGCTGATAACCTCATGTCAAAAGAAAGTGGAAAGTAATAAAAGAAGAATGAGATTAATTGCTGTTGAAAAGACATTTTGAGAGTCTTACAAACTAATAAGTTTAACAGCAATGTCTTTTAATATAACTGTTCCACAGCATATCGAAATGCAGAAGTGCGTATTTGTTTATTCCTTCTGATTTTGCTCTCAGAACAGTGCTTTGGGACCAGCTCTATAGTGAGAATGTAAATAAAAACCCTCATGATGTAAAGTGGCACCTGATAGCAATTTTATCTGTTCAATGATAGGAACTTGCTCAAGTACTCAACCTGCATATATTATATGCAGTTCTGTATACGAAGAATTTTGCTGTAAAAAAAAATTTTTAAAAAAAATTGTAAAATTAGAATTGATTCACAGATTACTAGATGGGTGTTGTGGTTTAAAAATTCCAGTGGAAAACATGACAAAATGAATTAGGATTAAAATCTGTTTTACATGACCTATCTAACTTAAGACATGTTTTACATGTCTTCATATTTTAAACACAAGCAATCATTTACCAATGTATTAAGAGATCAACCATCATGAAAATAAAAAGCT
>VYZW01014838.1:12984-27130 GCA_013401315.1 Balaeniceps rex | reverse complement strand
TTAATTAATGTAGAATTATTTCTTTAATGCATTGTAAACTGGGAGCTTTGAAGAACATATTACATTCCCAGGGAAGTTATTAGCTATTTCACAGGACTCATCAAAGTTCCTAATTTAAAAGTCCAGAAGAGTGAGTTTGGAGGCAATTGGCATATAGTGCCAATCATGACATGCTAAAATTTAATATTTTAAGTTTTGCTACAACATCAAGTCGGCACTGCAGAAACTGCAAAACCCTGAGACCAGAGCCTTTCTCAAAGTAATAATGAGAAAGGTGTTTCTTTCTTAAGCAGCAAATATATAACTTCAAGGTTTTGTTATTTGTATCTGATTGCTCTGCAGATGCACAATCAGACATTCAGGAGGAGTTCTAACACGATAACTCCTGCCAGCTTCAGATGATAGAATAAATGTTCAAGAAGTTAGATTGTTAAAGACAGATGGGAACCTTTATTCACTCCTTTTATAGATACACAGCTTTCTCAGAAACCATTTCAAAAATCTTTTCTCAGGGGACTGGTAGAGAACGGATATCCAATACCCGATTTCTCAAGTCTTTCTTGTTTTATTATATTCATTGATAGGTAGCATAAAGCATTATTTTTTCAGCAAGTTTATGTTTATTATCTTTTGCATTTCCTTCTGCATTTTCTATGAAGTTTGGTCTAAACCTGAGTCATTTTGCATGCAGTACAGTTGAAATGAGGAAAAATGAAACTTTTGACACTTATTCTCTTTAAGTTAAATATTATGAAATATTAACTAACAATTGTTATTGTCACAACTTCTTGCTGCTTTTCTTTCCTGCTAGGAGAAAGGTAAGAATGTCCTGACGTCATAAAGCAAAAGAGGAGGGATGGGGAACAAAGCTGTAATGAAGAGATTCCTTTAACATGGTGAGAGATAAAGAAAATTCTTCAGTATGTTAGCTGCTGTTGTTAGCCACCAAAATGTCAAATTACCATCACTTTTATTTCTTGTAATAAAGAATCATCTTGATTTGGCCTCTTTGAACAATTCTATGTGGAAAAGATGAGAGAACACTACTGTTCTGATAATTTCTCATCTTTCACAGTAGCAGTAGTTTTATCCTGTGTCCAACAAAGGGGGGTCACCCAACTAAAAGAAAAAGAAATGGATATACCAACTTATTAGAAGTGCTCAATAACAGAAGAAAAAAGAGAAGGTATTGAAGATTTCACAACATTTTTGCACAAAGAGGCATTACATCTCAGGAAAAAAAAAGTAAAAAAAAGAGGTTTTTCAGACTAACAAGAGACCCACACAAATCACAGGGGAAAAAATGTCTCACTTTCTGAGAAGCCCTAGTTTGGAAAGCAATCCTGTTAAACAGTGATTGACAATTTTCTTCCCTGCAAAGGTATTCTGTACCATCAGTTCCATATAGCTCAAAAAAAGATGCAGAGCTCAGTTTACCTCCAAAGATTAGATCTCTTGTTAGATTTCTTTAAATAAAGATTGAAAAGAAGACCATCTGCTTCCCTCAGAATGGAGAAAATGCCAAAGACAACGAAAGAATTAAAAATACCAGTCAGAAAAACAAAATAAGATTTTTCTTAGATATGCGATCTGAAGATTGCCATCTCTGGAATATCATCCCAGTATAAACAGGCAATGGCTTGGAATTAAGCTGGGTATTGGATAGGTATTGGCAAAATTAATGGCAAGACAAGTTACTATGCTCTTTGTTTTATTTTCAGAGTTATAGGAAATTTCTAAGAATTCAGAGAAGCACAAGAAAAGTAGAATTGAAGTATGGGAGACAGTTAAAAGAACTTATAAAGGAAGGTAGAATATGCTCATATATTACATTTGTATTGTTCTAAATTATGACCAGGATGACCTTATCCTAATCATAACACTAACTATACCTCAGGAGTAATAATAACAACAAAATAGGAAACTGCACTTAGGAGTAAAATAGAAAATATATTCAGACTTCCATCAAAGGGGAGGAAGTTACAGGAGAAGAAGTGAAAAGAGCTTGAAAGTGTAGTTAATTTTGAAGACATGAAATGGAAGTCCCATAATTTTATAAAACATCCCTATATACTTGAATTAGGCAAGCATTAAAAAAGGAAAGAAATAGAACAAAAATTCGGCATCACCAAAAGAATCAAATCAATAAACTAGAAGACCTAGCTGTTGTGGTTTAACCCCAGCTGACAATTAAGCACCACACAGCTGCTCACTCATTCCTCTCCGGTGGGATGGGGGAGAGAATCAGAAGAGTAAAAGTGAGAAAACTCGTGGGTTGAGATAAAGACAGTTTAATAAGCAAAAGCCATGCACGCAAGCAAAGCAAAACACGGAATTCATTCACTACTTCCCACCGGTAGGCAGGTGTTCAGCCATCTCCAGGAAAGCAGGAGTAATGATGTTACTCATCATGCGTAATGATGTTACTTGGGAAGACAAACTCCGTAACTCTGAACATCCCCCACTTCCTTCTTCCCCCAGATTTAAATGCTGAGCATGACGTCATATGGTGTGGAATATCCCTTTGGTCAGTTGGGGTCAGCTGTCCCGGCTGTGTCCCCTCCCAACTTCTTGTGCACCCACAGCCTACTGGCTGGGAGGATGGGGTGAGAAGCAGAAAAGGCCTTGACTCTGTGTAAGCACTGCTTAGCAGTAACTAAAACATCCCTGAATTACCAACACTGTTTTCAGCACAAATCCAAAACATAGCCTCATACTAGCTACTATGAAGAAAATTAACTATATTCCAGCCAAAACCAGCACACTAGCCAAGCTTTAAATTTTAATCTACTAAGAATATAAACTGAAGTGAATCTGCTCATGTTTCTAATTTGTCACGAGATAGAATTATAGTGCATTAGGATTGTCTGCTTTTAGCAACATTTCCAGCTGACAGGAGCAGATAATCTTCAGCACATCTCAATCCAATGTGCAACACACCTGATTTAATGTGTAGTATTACATTTACAGATGTGTACTTTTTCAATCCTGTAAACAATACTAAGATGGAGAAAATTATTTCTGACAAGGGAATAATTCTTCTCACGTCATAGGTCATCCTCATTTACTTCTCTTATGTTTTAGTTTACTATTTAACTCCTTCATTTATTTTGTTCAGTTCTTTATATATTACTTGGGTTTGTATCCTCACCTGTTAACAGACATTAGTCAAATGACCAAACTGCAACACTAAAAATGTGGTTCTTTATTTAATTTTCAATTTTGAATAAATAACAGGGTTGCACTGATCACATCAACTATGAAGGTCAAAATTCCTTCTCCACACACTTTAATTTTTATATTCTCTGTTCAAAAATTTTTCTAGGAACTTGCCTGCATGAAAGCATAAAAGCGTGCCAAATCAAAGTAAAACTTCTTTATTTCTATTAGAAATCTTAATTTGGGTATGGATTTCCCTAGAGAATATTGGGAGAAAAAAGAAGAAAAGGGATGGATCTTAGTCATTGTCATCTCCATAAACAGTAACTGGTTGTAGCACGTGGTCCTGCAGCCTCCTAGATGATCCATTCGATTAAACCTGCATTTACCTCAGTTAATCTTTGCATTGCTGCACTCTTAAAGTAAACAAAAGTATATTGTATAGGGTAATAGCTTATGAATTCACTACCTTATTGCTATAATGGGATATGACAGGTTTACTGTGTAGATCATGGTACCTTGGTGATATACAGAATCATAAGATAGCTCACATTGCTAAAAATTGAACCCCTTAAAAAACCGTAAGATTGATTCTGCCCTCACTTATGCCATTGTAAATCAGAGCAACACAGCTGAAATTCAGTGCATTTTCCTAATACTGCTGTAGAACTGGTGTATGTGTATTAAACCATGCTCTGTGTTTCTTTAGACAGCAGAGTGCTTCTGAGCCAAACACAACGTTCAAAAAATTCAAGGGTTTTGCAATATTTTCTTTCTTACAACTGCTGTCCTTGGAACCTATAAAAATAATAAGGGCATTGAGATGGGATAAAAAGATTTTAACAGCTAATTTACTCATATCAGCATATGTCTAATATGTAAAAAATTGTTTTAAATACAATACAATTTGTATTGTCAGAAGATTTCCCAGTAGTAGCATAGTGTATTAATTCTTCAGAGAAAAGATCCCTCTGAAGCTTATATATGTATATATATATATACTTTTTTTTTTTTACCTTCCCTATATATCTACCTTTCCTGGCCACTGCCTCACAGGCTTGAATCCCATTTTCCCAAATTTATAATGGTTAACTCCATAGTAGCTGAGTCTGTGGCTGTCTGTTCTTGTATCAATGACGCAATTTTGTCCAAACATCAAGGGACAAATACGGTAACATCATCACCCAGGACACTATCCTTCTAAGGCATGGAATCTGAGAGTTTGACCACCCTAAGTCCAGAGTACAAAATGGTTGCAAGCAGTGATAACATCTTCCTAAAGGAGTTTTCAGGTGAGGATTAGGAGGCAAAGAAATAGTGGGGCAGGAGAGAAAATTGGGTTTGATCACTCGTTTTCTTTCAAGTGTTACTTTCTTCCTTGTTTCCTCTCCATCAAGGAGGAGCTATAAATTGGGAGGAAACACGAAAATTCTCCCACTCACCCTGCCTACTGCCTTCCAAGTCCCTGTTCTTTCAGACCTGCACCTGTACTGCTGACCAGCAGAGACATGCAAAATCATCACAAAAATTTGAGGAAAGAAGGCAGTAAAGAGATGACTATGATGCAACGTTAAAGAAAGATAGGAATGCGGACAAATTCTTTCAAGTAAACAGTCTCCTGCCCTGTTTACTGTGTCACACACCTGGTTCCTCCAGTTGCTTACCACAATTAACCTCCTTGTTAGCTTCTGCCTTATTTCTCTATTTTACTAAGCTGTTACTCTTAAATGACTTGTTCAATGGCTTTTTCCCTCTAAATAACCTCCCTTTAATCCATCTCTAAGGATTCTTTAAATAATTCTTTAAATGTGGCCCATAAAAGTAAATAGCTGAAGTCTATGCTTTTCTCAATAGACTGTCTTGTAGAGGAGAATGAATAGATGGAAATAACTTTGCAGGAATACATCACAATGTAAAAAATCATTTTGCTTTCAGGTGAAGTTATTGAACATGTGAAATTGTTTTATGGATTATGTTATGCAATTAGAGACTTGTCTCCACACACTCAAAGGAGCACAGAAGTACGATGGCAGGCGGGGGCACCCCAATGCCCCAGTCAGGGACACCAACCCCCACCTCAGCTCCCCCCCCAGCTGTTCCAGGGGAGCCTCAGCCCCAGGGGCCAGGGGACACCCTGCATCAGGAGTCAGCAGGGACAACAACCCAGGCACCTTACAGACTGCAGGGGGCCACTGCCCAGGGGTCTGGGGCTCATTCTGTGTTGCAAGGGAAAAGCACTTGGAGATTGTACAAGACTAGTTATGGACATTCAGCGGAGAAAAATGCAGGAAAATAGAGGGATAAGGGTATAAAAAGTGCTGGTGACCTGTAAAGAGTGTGCTGGTCAGTTTGTGTGTCTGACCATGTCCTGTGCCTGACTGGTCTGTATTTTCTTCTTATTAAACTCCATTTCTAACTAATTTCCTGGATGAGGGACTCTGTATTCTGTGCCATATGTGTGGGGGGGTCTGAATGCCAGCAATGGGAATGGGACCGTGGGTCAGAAGGGCCATGTGTCTGGGGGTCAGCAACTGGAGAGACTGGGGTGTATGCCCATGGTGTGGGTGCTTATGTTAGTGTGTGCAAACATCAGACTGGAGTATGCAGCGAGCAGGAGATGAAAGTTGGGAGCCAGGCATTGGAGCTGCCCTAATTCTGGGCTGAATACTGGATAGACCAGAAGATCTGTGATTTGGGTACTGGAGGGACCAGGAAGTCCAAACGACTGACTGGGGAGACCATAAGATCTGGGGTTTGGCTCCTGATGAGGCCATAGGTCTGGGCCAGCTACTGGAGAGATGTGTTTGCATGTGTCTGTGCAATTGGGAGACCAGGGGATCCTGGGGGCAGCTGCTGGGTAGTTTAAAGTCAGTTAGTGGAGGCATCCACGGTGGGTAAGCGTGTGTGTGTGTGAGCACATGCACATGTGTGTCTGAGCATTTGTCTGTGTGTGTGTATAGGTCTGACTACCAGCAGATGCCATGGTGTGTAGCCTTGGGCTCTTATGCCCAGGTACCAGCAGCAGGGGAGAGTGTGATCCAGGGGCAGCTACTGGACAGACTGAGTGTCTGAGCCCAGCTGGTAGGGGGATCCACATTGCATGTATGTACATATACGTGTATATCTTTTCCCCTAGTGTCCCAGTTTTGGCTGGGATAGAGTTAATTTTCTTCCTAGTAGCGGGTAGAGTGCTGTGTTTTGGATTTAGGATGAGAAGAATGTTGATAACACACTGATGTTTTAGTTGTTGCTGGGTAGTGCTTAGACTAGGCGATGACTTTTCAGCTTCCCATGCTCTGCCAGGTGCACAAGAAGCTGGGAGGGAGCATAGCCAGGACAGCTGACCCAAACTGGTCAAAGGGATATTCTATATTGTATGACATCATGCTCATTGTATAAACTGGGTGTAGCTGGCCAAGAGGTAGCGATCGCTGCTCGGGGACGGGCTGCGCATCGATCAGCAGG
Source organism: Balaeniceps rex (assembly GCA_013401315.1). NCBI lineage: Eukaryota > Metazoa > Chordata > Aves > Pelecaniformes > Balaenicipitidae > Balaeniceps > Balaeniceps rex. The sequence continues at coordinate 20,506 of VYZW01014838.1, read as the reverse complement.
TGGTGAGCAATTGCATTGTGCATCACTTGTTTTGTATATTCTTTTATCATTATTATTATCTTATTACTTTCTCTTCCGCTGCTGTCTTAATAAACTGTCTTTATCTCAACCCACGGGTTTTACTTTTTTTTTCCCAATTCTCTCCTCCATCCCACTGGGGTTGTGGGGAGGGTGAACAAGTGGCTGTGTGGTGCTCAGTTGTCGACTGGGGTTAAGCCACGACACCTAACTAACTTTAATCCTGGTTGGCCAGAGAAGGGAATAGGATGAGGCTGTTGGTGCTGTTTGTGTTTGTGTAAGTGTTATGCTTCCTGTCTGTGTTGGTCTGCGTGGCTGGCCATGAGTATACATAGATTCGTATTTGTGTGTGCGTGTGCCTGTTGGACAAACTCTCCCAGCCTCACTACTGGTTGGACCTGGGAGCATGGAACTGCTGCAGTGTTACCACTGTTGGGCTACTGGCTTCAGCAGCTCATAACAGATCATACATGCCTCGTTAGAAAACAGCAATTTGTTCTAAATTTCAGCACTTTTCAGCAAACCACAACAGCACCAAATCTGTGTCCTTGGACACAGGAATACAGAGTTTAAACCATGGAAATTATCGCATAAGCTTTGAGCCACTCAAGCTTTAACTTAGCCCATATTCCACTTTTTGTGACAATTTTAAGTATATGGCTGCATGGCTAAAGCTGGAAACAGTGGAAGGCATTAAACTGCCTTACGGTTTAGCCTAGGAACACGGAGCCAGAATTTCAGTTTGGCAGATGTACAAAACAACAAAAAATTTAAATTAGCTTTCACTGTGGGAAAACAGGGCAGAGCTAACCTACTTGCTCCTAACTTACATATGCCAGATAAGACAAGATAAATTGGTATTCTCATAAATAGCAACCAAAGGTGCAAGATTTAATCTGAAGTATAACGAAGAAGTGTTCTAAAGGGCCTACAGTGTGAAAAAAGACCTATATATTTTAGTTTGTTTTGACAATACTCAACACTGAAGAAACTTGAAAAAAAATGCAAAATACTAAAACTACTGAAATGGGCCGATGCTTTATACGTTTAAAGTGTAAAATGTAGAGCAGAAGAAAATACAAATAAAAAGCTGTTTTGCATGTGAATGTATTAAAAAACTACAGGACAAATTCCTTTTGCCTGTGCTTTTTAAAATTTTGACCTTGAAGGAAAAAACAGTAGTTAGGCATAGCTGCCAACCTACCTTAATGAAGTTGTTACAGGCCATTTTTTAAAGTTTTAACTAGTCAGAATTGTCTTCTCCTAGCAGTTCCACCCTTTTGAAAATGTTAGCTTCTGACACTTCCCTAAACTTAACTGAGAACTAGCTAACTAGGTGGAAGCTAATTCATATTGAAAATCTAGTTATCTGTAATCTGGCCCAAACCGCTTTTTTTTTTTTTTTTCCCTAAAAGGACAGAAAATTAACAAGCACGAAGAAAAGCACCTCATTCTTAAAAATGGAAAAAAATGCTTTTCAATGTTACTCTCCTCTTTCTTAGCATTCCCTATTTCAGAAATTATCTACCGAAAACAATACTTTGTAGAGAGCTTCTTAACAGAGCTACCAACAAGTGTATTACTCAGGTAATTTTTTAAATAAATGCTTAACATTTTTAGAGTTTTTGCTAATAATATGAAAATATTTCAGGAACTACTGCTGACCTTTCAGAATCAGGAAAAACCCACACATTTTGATCCTACCGTCAGCAACAGTCCTACCATTGGAGACAATCTGAAATCTGAGAAAATTATAGTGACTCAAGAGCTCCCAGCCCTCAACACGTCTGGTGACAAGTCTCCGTGACAAGTCATGGCAGGGACACCCTTTCTCAGGAGGGTTGTAAATTTCCAGCGTCTGTTCCTGACATTCTGAGGATATTTGTTACAGGAGGACTAGTAGGCAAGGGGAAATATCATAGGGTCAAACACAGAGCTGCAGATAGCAGAGACATTTTTAAAGGTTTTCGTTATATAGTTCACTTCATGCTGTTGCAGCTGTTCAGAGCTGCCTTTGGTATATTACAAACCTAAGGACTGGGAGGGAAGAAATTAAAGGCATAAGTCGAATCTGTCTTTAGTAGAATTGTTCAGTGTACACAGTGTGAATGATCCACTCTGAAAGATTGGAAAGGAAAACATATTGATAGACTTTTATTTCTTTGTCTCTTCCTTGACACATTTTTAACAGAATTTGTCCTGCAGACAGAAAACAAATTAAATGTAATTTGAATTCATCTTAATTTGTTTCTGCTGAAGTAGATTATTCATTTTCAATATAATATCATATACCTTGATTATGTTTATTACTTGCTGATCAGAATGCTGACAAATGATGCCTCTTTCACAAACATCATTTAGCTATCTTAATGTGCTAGAAGAAAATGAGGAAAAGTAAGCTTCATTTGCATTATTTTTAAATCAAGAATGTGTTAAGAGGGGTGTTTCTAAGTACATTGTAATCCATGTATTCACACTTAATTACCTATTTTTAATATAATAAAATTAAGTTAGACAAGAAAATAGAAGAAATTAGTCAACTAAAATATAAATATATCTGAATGCTTGAAAATGTACCAGCTTGACAGGATACCATACAAGTTTCACTAGTTCCTTACACATGAAAATATGAAAAGAAATTGATGTGAAGATAACATAGAACATAAAATTATTGCTAGTGGGATAGTACACGAAACACTGTGTGAGGAGAAATAGAATATTTGTATTTAATTACTTTATGGTAATGAAACTGTAAAAGTAAATAGCTAGTTAAATTTTATAGGTATAAGAATATGAATGATAATTCAGAGATGCTCATGTGTATAAAATACTCCTATTTTATATTTTATGAGTATCGCCAAACAATTCAGATTTGGAAAACTAAAGTAACTTGATAATGGATGTATGACTACTACAAGGAATACGAAAAAAGAAATTTACTCTGTGCAAAATGCAAGGAACATTTAACGATAAAATTTGAGACAGTAGGGATGTTTCTTCCCTCTTGTAAAGGCCACAGGAATGAAGCAGGCAGCTTTGTGATATGAACGCATCCACGCCAGTGCTTTGCTGTACAACTGTGTCAGCAAAGTCTTTCAAGAGTATGCTGAGCCTATGACTTCACAGTCAAAATCACAGAGTCACAGAAAGGTTGAGGTTGTAAGGGACCTCTGGAAGTCATCTGGTCCAAACCCTCTGCTCAAACAGAGTCACCTAGATCTGGTTGCCCAGGATCACGTCCAGACAGCTTTTTAATATCTCCAAGGATGGAGACTCCACAACTTCCATGGCCAACCTGTGTCAGTGTTCAGGCACCCTCACAGTTAAAAAAGTGTTTCCTGATGTTCAGATGGCACCTCCTGCATTTCAGGTTGTGTCCATTGCCTCTCGTCTTGTCACTGGGCACCTCTGAAAAGAGCCTGGCTCTGTCTTTGTACCCTCCTTTCAGGTATTTGTATACACTGACGAGATCCCCCCGAGCCTTCTCTTCTCCAGACTGAACAACACCAGCTCTCTCAGCCTCTCCTCAAAGGAGAGATGCTCCAGTCCCTTAGTCATCTTTGTAGCTCTTTATTGCCCTCTCTCCAGTAGTTCTACGTTTCTCTTGTACTAGGGAGCCCAGAACTGGACACAGTACTCCAGGAGTGGCCTTACCAGTGCTGAGTAGTCAACATGATGTTTCTTTACCAAACAAACTCACAAAACCATGTCATGAGTATGAAGAAGACAGAATTTACAACCACAAAACCAAAGTACCTTTTTATACAGATTACCTGACTTTAGGGAATTAAACATAGAATCATAGAATCATAGAATCATAGAATCATAGAATCATAGAATCATAGAATGCTTTGGGTTGGAAGGGGCCTTTAGAGATCATCTAGTCCAACCCCCCTGCAGTGAGCAGGGACATCATCAACTAGATCAGGTTGCTCAGAGCCCCGTCTAACTTGACCTTAAAGTTTTCTAGGGATGGGGCCTCCACTACCTCTCTGGGCAACCTGTTCCAGTGCTTAACCACCCTCATTGGAAAAAATTTCTTACTTATATCTAGCCTAAGTTTCCCCTCCTTTAGTTTAAAACCATTACCCCTTGTCCTGTCACAACAGGCCTTGCTAAAAAGACTGTCCCCATCTTTCCTAGAGCCCCCCTTTGAGTACTGAAAGGCCGCAATAAAGTCTCCCCACAGCCTTCTCCAGGCTGAACAACCCCAACTCTCTCAGCCTGTCCTCATAGGAGAGGTGCTCCAGCCCTCGGATCATTTTTGTGGCCCTCTTCTGGACCCGCTCCAGCAGCTCCATGTCCTTCTTGTGCTGAAGGCTCCAAAGCTGGACGCAGTACTCCAGGTGAGGTCTCACCAGAGCAGCATAGAGGGGCAGAATGACCTCCCTCAACCTGCTGGCCATGCTTCTTTTGATGCAGCCCAGGATTTTCATTATCGTAGTGGTTATAAGTTTATTGATGTATTTTAAAGGAGGCTTTTTAGTGTTATCAAACATCAAAGCTGCAGTAACAATGACCATATTGTATTAAGGAAGTTATAAAATAGAACTTCGTTTACTCAAATATCACATGTACCAGTGGCACTGGTGGTAAGTACCAGCTGTTTATTTTTGGTTCACATGCAGATGCAGAATACATATTTCTTTTCCCTCTTCACACATGCTGCTATAACAAACATTTGCCTTTCCTCTATGTGGGTACTCCAAACCCTCCACCCTCTTATCCCATATGGTGACTTTGGCAGTCCCAACACTATATTCTATGAACTAGAAAATAATTTTGTTCCTTCATCCACCCAACTCCTCTCTCCATCAGCCAATGATAAGTGCTATCAGAGATGCCTGTCCATGAATAAATATTTCCATGCAGTCCAGTGAAAAGGCATGTGTCTCATAAGTAAATACTTTCATGCAGTTGAGTGCAAATTTATGGGAATTTTTTATGTAAAAATGTATTGATGTAATTTGTGGCTTAATTTATAATACGGCCCTAATATATTATAATATAATGTAATGTAATGTAATGTATACTATACAAGTATAGTATAATATAGTATAATACACACTGAGATTCAGAGCGTGATCATAAAATAGTGGGTTTGTATTAGCATAAAAAGAACAAGCATAAATATTTTGACATTTATTTCACTGAGTGGCAAATAGCTATCGTCAGAGCATGCAACAGATGATGCAGATGCTACACAACTTTACATTGAAAACTCAAGGGTGAAATACATCTGAAGGATGAATTAAAAATATTAAATTAGCTTAGCTCAATTATTGCAAGGAAGGAACTGGTAACTGACAGTTTCTGGGGCTTCAGGTCTGGAAAAATATAGCATAATTATTTACTAAGGATATAATTTCTTGATTTTTTTGCCAACACACTCTTAAACCAAAGTAATTAGTTTTGGCGCTCAGGCTTTATAACTCTTCATTTAGACTTCATCCTCAAGATGGGGATGAGATTTCTTTTTCCACTGGTACTAGCCATAGTTTTCTCAGCTAATGGAAAGGTAAAATGAAGCATAAATAGTCAAGAAAAGGAACAAGATTCACTGGCAAGCAATTTTGTGAAAGCAACATTGCTTGCAAGAGTCTTTTATGAACTTGTTTAAAAATAGAGTAATTTTTATAGAATTGTAGATATTCTGTGAAGACATATATGCAGTCAGCTGACTCATAGCATGTTTCATATGTCAAAACCTCAGCATTATTTTGTTTTCCAGAGACCAATGTTAAGGAATAAATCATAAAAGGAAAAAAAAAAATTCAGTGTGTCATAAATAATCCAAGAAACTGTGGGTCAAATCTAAAAAATGCAGTTTCAATAGAAAATGTAGAATGAAAATATGTTTCTAATATTTGATACTTGAGAATTATCATTCTACCTAAAAAACAGGTCTAAATAATTCCTTCTGATTCTTAACAGAAAGGCCACAACCACAGAAAAAGTAATCTGCATATGTCAGAGAAATGAGAGAGACTTCCTGAGCCCTGTAGACATCCTGCTTAACAAGAACTCCCTGGATGCTTAAATCTATTAGTTCATATCCTTACTCACTAAAGGCAAGAAGTGTTTGCTATTAAATTTTATTTTTAATAATACACCTATTTGTAAACAGGAAACAATATCTGTCTATTTGTTGTCTATTTGTTGTATAACTCCATTAGCTTCTACAAAATTACACTAATACAAATGTGGTCTAGGATCAACTTCACGGGAGTTTGAATTCAGACACTTTACATCAAAGTAATAGTTTTATAAAGTGGTAAGACTCCTAGACATTTTCCAAGGATGAAAGCATAAAACTGAAAAATATTTTATGTTACAGCCTTCAAAGTCTCAACTCTTAAAATGTCAAAGTAAACCAAATACTGAAGTAGGTTATATGTGAATCTTTTGCACACAGGTTATGCACTAAAAAATAAAGTGCATTTGGAAACTGAACTGTCTACACCTCCAGCAATGATGTGTGAACTCTCCTTGTTGAGATCACACTTTTTATGTCTTGGTTCCAAAGCAAGATCATTACTTTATTAAAAGCCTCCTCTGAGAACAAAGGAACAACAATTCAATCCACAGAACTGGTTGGATAGAAAGCCAGAGAAATGGCACAGTATTTTCTGCCTCAAATGCATATTGGCAAAATAAAGGAAGAGTCTTATCAGAGGAAAGCACTGCTTTTCAAGAAGATGTAAGAAAGAAATTTTTTCATTGGGAACATTCACTGGAACAGCCTCCCCAGGGACATGGTAAAGTCCCCATCACTGGAGGTTTTTAAGATGTGACTGGACAGGTGCTTGATAATCTCATCTAGGCTCTGTTTCCCATGAAAGGTTGAACCAAATGATCTTTTGAGGTCCCTTCCAACCTGGGCTGTTCTATGATTCTATAAGTAGAATGACCAGGGAAATAGAGAGCCTGTCACACAACAGAGGACTCAGAAAGTTTAGGTTGTCTAGTCTAGCAAAATGTAGGCTGAAAGGAGATATGAGTGTTTCTCCTAAATCTGTCAACAAGAAAAATCACCAAAAAAAAGGTGAACAACTATTTAAGTTAAAGGATAAGTATCACAGGTACAAAGCGATATTGATTTTTCACAAACAAATATAAATTACATAGTAGAAAACCTTAATCAGCAGAGAGCAGTGAGATTCTGGAATAATCTTCCAGCTGGAACAGTTAGGATGAAAGCTCACTGACTGAAAAGTAATTTTTACAGTAATAGTTGCAGAAAGTCAAAACCTGATTAGTGTAGGAAAACAGATTGTGAGAAGGTTGGTTATCATCACCAGAGACTGGAATTATTAGTTCAGAAAGTGCCTTCTAGTCATGCATTCTTAAGATCTCTTTTTTTTCCCCTAACTTTATTTTGGCAAAGGTGAACTAAGTGAATGTTTTACTGAAGTCTGGGAGTATTATCAGAATGAAAATCTTATAATAATAATAATAATAATAATAATAATAATAGCAACATTGTCCTCCATGTGCTTTAGCA
>VYZW01014838.1:0-12680 GCA_013401315.1 Balaeniceps rex | reverse complement strand
TACACGTGGGGACTGAGAGCTCTTGCGCTCTGTGGAAGGCGTCCTTAAAGATCTGCCAGCTCTGCTCCATTCCCCTGTCCCTGAGGACCGTTTCCCAGGGTCCTTCTAACTAAGTCCTTGAAGAGCTGGAAGTTTGCTTTACTAAGTTGAGCTTTGGGTTTATCCAAGCATATTAATTCCACAACTACACTGGGAAACCTGGCCCAGTTTTCNGTTTAAGGAAAAAAAAAAAAAAAAAAAAAAAAAAAAATCTAATCAGCATTTGGAGGTTGGAGAGGTCTGTTGCCTCTTCTCCAATCATTGGCCACTTCTGAGAAGACTTAGGTCTGCCTTCTCTATAGACTCCCATTAGGTACTTTTAGACAGCAGTAAAATCCCCCGTACTCTTTTCCTCTTAAGGTTGAACAGACCCAGTTCTCCCAGTCTCTCCATGTGTAACCTGCACCAGTCTCTTAGCCATCTTGCTGGCTCTCCATTGGACTCACTCTACTATGCCACTGTCTTTCTTGTACTGGGGACCAAATATAACAACACAGTCAGGGAAACAAAACTTATTTCCTTATTCACCAATCTTATTAAATTACCTAAAAGAATATGATCATTTGTTTCAGATTAAAATGCATCAAAAATATTATATGAAGGTAAAAATTAGATTTTCTACTGCTACTTGCTGTATACATGTATTCATTAGATCTTTTCACAGAAGTACTTGTCAACTCTCATGAGCTTCTTAAATCTGCATAAATGAATTGTGATAGTATTGGGTATTAATGAGAGGATATAAAATTGCTTGCATGACAATTTTCATATGATAACATGCCAGCTTTGTATTAACAACATATATCAGCAGCCTGAATTTGATAGAAGAAAATATTTTTCTAAGAATCAAGATTACATTTATGATTGAATTAGCACTGCACCAAATATTATTCATAATAAAGAAGTCTCCTCAAATGTTAGAGTCCAGGAAAAAACAGAGATTTAGCTATTACCTCTTAATCTAAAATTTTAAATAAACATGTAAACAGAAGACATCCATAGTATTCTGGAATTTAACTGACACTTAAGAATATTGGAGTATATGTGTAGGAACATCTACTCTTGGGCTATAGTATTGTGCATACTATAAGCAAAAAGAAATTATGCAACTTCAGATTATAATGGATTTGCACAGAGAGGAAGAGAGAGGGTACAGGAAATCACACTGGCAACATTAATTTTGGCTTTCCCAGATTTTGAAACCTTAATCATTCTTTTAATACAGTTTGTGGGTATATACGTAATAGGTGCATTCAGGTATTAACAAGGAAAGAATAAAGTCCCCAGTCATGCAAGGGATAAGATATGGGCAACCTATTCTGCTTCTACCTTCATAGGATGAATTATTCCAGCTGAAGGTGTCTGCAACAAGCATACTTAACTTTCTTGTTACAGTACTAATCTAAAACAAGTGAATGGAACACTGGGGATTAATCTAGAAGCACTAAAGAACAGAATCTCATCTCCCAGATGTTTCAGTTTTCTAAATCTGCATCCAGATGATTTGTTTTACATCTCTGGCTCTTCAGGGTTAAGCCATTGCTAACTCCATGGGGTTAGGAGGGGAAGGGGAACATCCATAACTTAGCTATCTTGTCTTTTGCAAACCACCCTGCATCCCTATGGGATTTCATGTTATATTTTTATTTTTTAAGCACTCGGCACTCTGAGCCTAGGATACCAAAGTATCAGAAAACTTCAGAGCAAGGAGACATATTAGAATTGTCTAGTACAAGGGTTAGAACTATTTGTATAGGATATAAAGCTTTCTTGACAGCCCGTTCAAGACTACTGAACAAATGTCAATGGAATTAACAACAAACGTATAGCAGAGAGTAGACGTATTCAATTATTTTAAAAAATCCCTGTATGATTTGCCCTTGCAGAGAAAAATAAAGACAGACTTGCATGTGGGAGATGCTAGTTGCACAACCATAACATGGGCCTGAATAGAAAACCATGCCCACTGACAGGATGATTGTATAAAAACTGTGCAAGCTGGGGCTTACTGATTTTACTTGTGCTACAGCAGGAGATCTTCCAGGCTTTTCTTTCAAACCATTCTAATTTTCAAATGCCCCATGAAATCTTTGTTTAAAAATGAAAAGCATCAGAGTGGTTTCTTCCATTCCTGTTAAGAACAGCGTATTTTTTTTAACGTTAGTATCTGTCTCTTTGAGAGGATGTCATTACTGCAGACAAATTTATAAAGCCACATCAAAACTAAGGACCATGAACAGTACCTGGGTACCTCCCATAGATAAAAAGCTACAGATGCCAACACAAAGAGTTCTGTTCCAAGCAAGATGCTGAACATACCTGTTACCACAGTCAGCACAGGGACAACTATTGTTTCATTTAAATCTCTAGGCCTGGGGAACCTCTTCCTGCATTTGTGATTTTCAGGACTTACAGCTTGAGTGAGAAGAATAACAGGATTTACCGCTTGAATAATAGGAATAACTTATGAAGTGCACACAGTTGTAAGAAAATACAATACATCTATACAGCCAAAATTTTCCCTGGTGTAAATGTATTAAAGGTGATATATTTAGAAGGATTTAAAGAACTGGTTTTGCTTGGCATTCTTTTGTTTGGGTTTCTGCTTTCCTTTCTTATTGTGGCTGTTCTGGTTTTTTGTAGTGATGTCTTATTCTATATTTATTTTTCTAACAGATTTTAAACTGAAATCAAACAAAAATATTTTTGATTAATTAACTGTAAAAGAAATAGAATGGGCAAATGATATTAGAAATAATAATTGTACATCTGGACTGTAATAACTAGATGGGAACTTTTCAATCCAAGAGACTAAAATTCTCATGCATAAAACTGTGATATGCTCGTTGCCTGGCAGATGCACAACACTGGTGCCATTTTTTCCAGATAAATATCTCAGGGGACATGGAGCATTTTTGATTTCTTTTAAATAATTCAACAGAATATTAATAATTCGACAACTCCTTAGATTCATGCCTGTTTAAATTAGCTGTCCTTATAAGCAAAGTATTCAGGACACAATTTTACCCTAGGAAAAACTCCAAAATAAGTTTAGAAATAGTCTGGAGACTAACCTTAAATCTAAATGAGAAAAAGTTCAGAGTATGTAGCATTTGAACTAGGACTTGAATGTCAATTTTTGCCTCTTGCTGGTAAAAACCTTGTGCTGGTTTTGGCTGGGATAGAGTTAATGTTCTTTATAGTAGCTAGTATGGGGCTATGTTTTGGATTTCTGCCAAAAAAAAGTGTTGATAATACAGGGATGTTTTTGTTATTGCTGAGCAGTGCTCACATAGAGTCAAGGCCTTCTCTGCTTCTCACACTGCCCACTAGCGAGTAGGCTGGGGGTGCACAAGAAGATAAGAGGGGACACAGTTGGGACAGCTGACCCCAACTGACAAAAGGGATATTCCACACCATATGACGTCATGCTCAGCATATAAAGCTAAAGGAAGAAGAAGGAAGGGGGGGGGACATTTGGAGTTACGGCATTTGTCTTCCCAAGTAACCATTACACATGATGGAGCCCTGCTTTCCTGGAGATGGCTGAACATCTACCTGCCAATTGGAAGTAGTGAATGAATTCCTTGTTTTGCTTTGCTTGTGTGTGTGGCTTTTGCTTTACCTATTAAACTGTCTTTATCTCAACCCATGAGTTTTCTCACTTTTACTCTTCTGACTCTCTCCTCCATCCCACTGGGGAGGAGTGAGTGAGTGGCTGTGTGGTGCTTAGTTGCCAGCTGGGGTTAAACCATGACAGCCTGCACAAATTCTATCTTATATAGAACTAATGAAGGGTCCCTAATTTCCCATAATTTATAGAGGCAAAGATGCTGAATATCACTCCCAGTGAAGCTGGTTGAATTGACGTCTTTCACTAGATCAAGTAGCTCAAAACCCTATTCAACCTCGCTTTGAACACTTCCAATGATGGAGCATCCACAGCTTCTCTGGGTAAACTGTTCCAGTGTCTCACCACCCTCATCGTAAAAAATTTCTTCCTTTTGTCCAGTCAAAACCTATCCTCTTCCAGTTTAAAACTGTTGCCCCTTGCCCTGTCACTATGGGCCTGGGAGAAAGTCTCTCTCTGTCTTTCTTATAACCCCACTTTAAACATGAAAAGGTGGCAATAATGTCTCTGATGGATGTGCTTCTGTTATTGTCCTCCTGAGCATGTGACAAGAATAAGGTCCTCTTTAAATTCTTATCTCACCCTGATCTCAGCATTGCTTCAGACTAGAAGTAGAGAGTCATACTCGTTAGTGGTGATGGACCCACAGACGCAGACCCTTGTTATAGAATATTGACTGCTGTGTACTAGACAAGGTAAGTTCCACTACATTTCACTGTAGTGGCAGATCTGGTTTTTGATCCAATTTCTTGTGTTCTGTGTTTTGTGTTTCTATCACTGAAAGAGTTGTTGACATCAGCAAGTTCAGCTTTATGTTTGGGAACTTCATTAAATTCCTAAATAAATAATGTAGCAGAAGAGAGATAAATGATAAGATTTCAAAAATAATAATCACAAAAACATTCTTTATCTATTTTCTAATGAATCCTTTCACCAATGGTGAGGGGTCTGAAGCACAAGTTGTATGAGGAGTGGCTGAGGGAACTGGGGTTGTTTAGCCTGGAGAAGAGGAGGCTGAGGGGAGACCTTATCGCCCTCTACAACTACCTGAAAGGAGGTTGTAGCGAGGTGGCTGTGGGTCTCTTTTCCCAAGTAGCAAGCGATAAGATGAGAGGAAATGGCCTCAAGTTGTGCCAGGGGAGGTTTAGATTAGATATTAGGAAAAATTTCTTCATGGAAAGGGTTACCAGGCACTGGAACAGGCTGCCCAGGGAAGTGGTCAAGTCACAATCCCTGGAGGTATTTAAAAGACTAGCAGACGAAGTGCTTAGGGACATGGTTTAGTAGTAGACAGGTACAGTNAGACCACCACCAGTGGCAGGACACACCCATTGCCCCTTGTGCTGGTTTTGGCTGGGGTAGAGTTAATTTTCTTCATAGTAGCTAGAATGGGGCTACGTTTTGGATTTGTGCTGAAAACAGTGTTGATAATACAGGGATGTTTTTGTTATTGCTGAGCAGTGCTCACATAGAGTCAAGGCCTTCTCTGCTTCTCACACTGCCCACTAGCGAGTAGGCTGGGGGTGCACAAGAAGATAAGAGGGGACACAGTTGGGACAGCTGACCCCAACTGACAAAAGGGATATTCCACACCATATGACGTCATGCTCAGCATATAAAGCTAAAGGAAGAAGAAGGAAGGGGGGGGGACATTTGGAGTTACGGCATTTGTCTTCCCAAGTAACCATTACACATGATGGAGCCCTGCTTTCCTGGAGATGGCTGAACATCTACCTGCCAATTGGAAGTAGTGAATGAATTCCTTGTTTTGCTTTGCTTGTGTGTGTGGCTTTTGCTTTACCTATTAAACTGTCTTTATCTCAACCCATTAGTTTTCTCCCTTTTACTCTTCTGACTCTCTCCTCCATCCCACTGGGGAGGAGTGAGTGAGTGGCTGTGTGGTGCTTAGTTGCCAGCTGGGGTTAAACCATGACAGCCTGCACAAATTCTATCTTATATAGAACTAATGAAGGGTCCCTAATTTCCCATAATTTATAGAGGCAAAGATGCTGAATATCACTCCCAGTGAAGCTGGTTGAATTGACGTCTTTCACTAGATCAAGTAGCTCAAAACCCTATTCAACCTCGCTTTGAACACTTCCAATGATGGAGCATCCACAGCTTCTCTGGGTAAACTGTTCCAGTGTCTCACCACCCTCATCGTAAAAAATTTCTTCCTTTTGTCCAGTCAAAACCTATCCTCTTCCAGTTTAAAACTGTTGCCCCTTGCCCTGTCACTATGGGCCTGGGAGAAAGTCTCTCTCTGTCTTTCTTATAACCCCACTTTAAACATGAAAAGGTGGCAATAATGTCTCTGATGGATGTGCTTCTGTTATTGTCCTCCTGAGCATGTGACAAGAATAAGGTCCTCTTTAAATTCTTATCTCACCCTGATCTCAGCATTGCTTCAGACTAGAAGTAGAGAGTCATACTCGTTAGTGGTGATGGACCCACAGACGCAGACCCTTGTTATAGAATATTGACTGCTGTGTACTAGACAAGGTAAGTTCCACTACATTTCACTGTAGTGGCAGATCTGGTTTTTGATCCAATTTCTTGTGTTCTGTGTTTTGTGTTTCTATCACTGAAAGAGTTGTTGACATCAGCAAGTTCAGCTTTATGTTTGGGAACTTCATTAAATTCCTAAATAAATAATGTAGCAGAAGAGAGATAAATGATAAGATTTCAAAAATAATAATCACAAAAACATTCTTTATCTATTTTCTAATGAATCCTTTCACCAATGGTGAGGGGTCTGAAGCACAAGTTGTATGAGGAGTGGCTGAGGGAACTGGGGTTGTTTAGCCTGGAGAAGAGGAGGCTGAGGGGAGACCTTATCGCCCTCTACAACTACCTGAAAGGAGGTTGTAGCGAGGTGGCTGTGGGTCTCTTTTCCCAAGTAGCAAGCGATAAGATGAGAGGAAATGGCCTCAAGTTGTGCCAGGGGAGGTTTAGATTAGATATTAGGAAAAATTTCTTCATGGAAAGGGTTACCAGGCACTGGAACAGGCTGCCCAGGGAAGTGGTCAAGTCACAATCCCTGGAGGTATTTAAAAGACTAGCAGACGAAGTGCTTAGGGACATGGTTTAGTAGTAGACAGGTACAGTTGGACTCGATGATCTTAAAGGTCTTTTCCAACCAAATGATTCTATGATTCTAACAAATATTTTTCCTATGAATAGAATTTTTGCCAACCACAATGATAAAATGAGTTTTACAAGTTGTCAAAGAACCACCACTATATTTCCAGCTGTATTACTAGTTCTAATTAAACTTAATAAAGTTTAATTAAACTTACTGATAAAGTAATTCTAGGAAACATAATAATATATTAGTTATTTTATTCTAGAAGGTACTGTAATACTGAATTCATAATTTGTTCTCTTTTGGGTCCTTAAGAAATCAAAGTGTCTAACAGTTTGAGTAAACTTAATGATTCATAGTGGTTTTCCAGAAGAATTAAGGAGGTGGTTGAAGGGCATTCTTGTTGAGTGATTTTGAAGTGTTAGAAATGCATTTATCAGAGAGAAATGTAGTTTATTATGTTTTAATTTCTTCTACCAGTTGATATACAATCCTGCAACTAACTGTACTAAAGACTTACAAGCCAAAGATACCATCAGCATCCCAAATAATTTACAGCCTAAGCCTAAAGTGAGAGAATGGGATATCAAAAATAAAAGAGACATCATATACTGTGATGATTCAAAATCCAATAAATTAATAAATGGAAGAAATATTTTAAGTACTAGAAATTTAGATGATATAGAAATATGAAGATGATAGTTCAGATATGTAAGTTTCTGTATTTGTGAAACAAAATACTTGTATTGGAATAAGATAGGAAAACTGAATTATCATTTGTCTTTAACCCGATTATCATAGAATCACAAAATCATAGCATAAATCAGGAGGGAATGGATTTCAGGTAATCACCTAGTTAGCTGCCTGTTCAGATCAGGGTCAACTATGAAATCAGATAAGGTTGCTCAGGGCTTTATCCAGTCTTGTCTTAAAAACCTCCAAGGATGGAGAATGCACAACCTGTCTGGGCAGCCTGTTCCACTTCTTGACTGTCCTCACGTTGAAATTTTTTTCCTTATATCCAGTCAGAACCTTTCTTAGTTCCATCTGCTCCTCCTCAAGCCTTCAACAGCAGGATCAAGGAAATGGCCGCTGGTGCTCCTATGCCCTAGATGCTCTCCTCCAGAGCCACGTAGTAGCTCTTAATACTCTCAAGATCTCCTTGACATTGCTGGTGCCCATGTGGAAGAGCAGCGGATGCAATGTCCTGAGGCCCAGTCAAGCCTCAACAGTCTCTTCACAACATTCTGGATCCAAGTGTCTGGGCAGCAGTACACCTCCATGGACATCAAAGCAGGTAAGAAAATAGGTGCCTCCATCCCTTGCAGGATGGAGGCAACTCCCCACTTCTGTCCCCTGCTCCAGACCCAGGGGAGCCACCAGACACTGCCTGCCACCCAAGACCTGGATCTTGCCCTGGAGCTCTCTCTGGGTTGAGGCTCCTGGTGTTCTGGGGACTGTGCTCCATCCCACATTGGAGTCTGTGCCACGTGACCACTCACCATGATTGCTGCATAGGCTTCAGCAGAGGCCTTTCCTGGCCCACTCTGCACTCCTGCTGTGACAACTGCTTGAACGCTCTTAGCTGTGCTCGTGGTATACCAGATATATTTTGTCTGCCAAGTATTCAGAGTAGTCCATCTCATTAACATACCTTGCTGGTACAGCTAAACAGATACTGTTTTCTAGTTGTATGATTAAAATGGGAATTTTTATTAAATAAAAAAGATTTGACCTTAGAGCCAAACAATTTGAGTCAGTTTAATTTCTTCTCTTGCAGCAACAGGGTAATAAATTTCTCTTCCATCTAGGATCTCAGCGAACTGGTGTGAAGCTATGGTCAGGATACAAGCGGAAAAAATCACTGAGAAATGAATACTCAGAAATTTAAAACATCAAGTAAGTGTTCTTTGAGGGCAGTAGCTGAGCTATATTTAGTATGAGAAATTAAATAACCATAAGGAAAAATTGCATCTTTGGAGTATATTTAAAATGGCTTGAAAATCAAGGCAAGCCAAAGTACAGGTACCTAGAAACATAAATATTGCCACAAGATTTAGTACTGGTGTGGTAAAATGTTGGTATGATCATTTTGAGACAGCTAAACAAGCAAAGAAAATGGTTAATCTCTATCATCACTTACTATTGAAAAATGTTTTCCCCTCCCATTCATGAATAACAGAGTAATCTGGTTTTACAGAACCACTGAGTATGGGCAATGAAGTAGTTATTTTTCACAGCACTCAAGATGTACCATCACCATTTCCTGAAACAGAGAATTTTAACAATGATGTGACAATGTAATGCAAGACCATGGAGACCAACTGCTTTCAATGCTGTTACAAGGTGAGATAACCATGACAAAATGATTTCTGTATGTGTCTATAGGGAGCCCATTATGAGTCTATCATGCTGGCATTACAGTGTGAAATTATGATGGGGAAAAAAAATAATTCAAATTTGTACCACATGACAATGTTGTTCCAGCATGAGTGAATGATATATAGCAACTGAAATGCAAGCCCTTTTTGTTCCTGTATTCTGAATAGAACTCTACCTTACCACAAAGTTTTGATTTACATGTAGTGTAAGAGAACTTGATATAAAAGTAAATTATCAGAATTACCTTCAGTTAATCATGTATCCGCTACTCAGTGTAAAAATTCTGCCTTTAGGGTAAATCAAGATGTTTCTTTGCAAATTTACCCTCAACAGAAATTCACCTTGTACAGATAAAATACAGAAACAAAACCACATAACTAGAAATCAATTATCCGTGCCCCCATAATCTAAAAAGAATAGATTATCTGCTCCCCACTTACTCAAATTTCCATTTGCTTTCTCCAAGCCAATTATTCTTACGCACCTGCCAACTTGGAGTTCTTTTGTTAAAAATAATTTTGAGCTTGCTCTTTCAGGTGTACTAACATATCTATTTATGTGTATATTTCTGAGTATTTCATTATTTGCCCTTCATGATCAGTGATTTTCTTTATGGAAGCAGTATTTCCTTAGTCGTGATCAAAGACTATTTTCTTTTTTCTCACAAAAGCCTCACTTACCTGAAGTATTTTTTAGTCAACATTATTGTTATTCAATTTATTAATAGACCCACCTTTTCTAGGACTTTCAATTAAAAAATATGTTTCATGCTATTTCTAAATTGTGAATTTTCTTGTTCACTCCTCTGTCCTTTTCCATTTTCCTAGAGATTTTATTAAATTTCACCTCTTTGCATAATCGATATTTAGCCAAATTTATTTCTGCTTTCTTTTTTTAGATAAACACTAGCCTGAACTTCCTTATTTACTGAACAACTAAGAAGAAAACAGTAAGGAGCCTGCCTGTTCAAGATAAATTTACACAGCATTAAAAACTTATCAACGTTGTTTCATATCTCTTGTGCCAGGTAACAAAAGAACTTTCTGATATTGTCTGCAAGGATGCTTGTTTCCCCAATAGGTATGGGAATAATTAAAGAGTGTCTCAAGTGTGTTGTTCTATGGCACAAAGCATTGGAGTTTGAAAAGCCAAGACTTCTGTATTGTCTTAGCTATGTGCTAGAAATCTTTCATTTAAAAAGCAAGCGTAGTGCTGGAGAAAATATTGAACAAGCATTATCCTTAAATACAGGCACTTAAAACAAGTACAATGACATCCCACAGGTATCCTAAACAATGTGCCTCAGTCAGGCTTTAGAGGGACCTCCTTTGAGAGTTAAAATTAATTAATTTTCCAATATCTGTTATACTTTATTATTGAAACTACCTAGTGGGAAAGCATGACATGGTAAATTAAGAAGCAAGCCAAAAGAAATATCTGTATGGACATCTGAGTATCAGGGAGAAAAGGATCACTTGAATGCTAATATAGGTTTGGGATGTGACAGATGAAACTTAGCATATGACTGTCCACACACATCCTGCAACTAACTTTCACTTTAGGTTTAGCATTCTAGGGGAATTCTTCCTAAAATATATAAACCATAATGGAAATAAAAAAAAAGTCTACAGAATGTAACCAATTTTGGCCTTTCCAAAGTGAACATGGGTTCCTATCAGTTGCTTGAAGATTTTTGAGCATTTTTGTGCTTTATGAGTTATTAATCTGATTACACTAATAGTATTCTTCGATTTAAAATTTAAAAACCAGATCAAAGGTGATAACAGATCTTAGAAAGACAGTAGGTATTTCTCCAGGGAAATATTGTGGGAATCAGCTGATTTTAGAAGCAGCATAAGTCACAGGAACATGTAACTGTCAGTCATCACCTTTCTCACTCCTGAAAGCTGCTGATCATGAAATAAATGCTTCTTTCAGAAGAGTTAACATTTCCTTCACATCTCCTTCAGAAATTTCTTCGGTACACTGTCATAAAATTAAGACATGCGCCAAAAAAATCAACTATATGGGGGGAAAAAATTTAAAGATCAAGAGATTGACTGAAGTCTTAGATACAGTAACAGCAGCGAATTTGTTAGATAAGACTTCCTGATTATCTTAGGATCTGAGAATGGCCTGTGTTACAGAGCAAGGTTAAAAATATTTCATATTTATAAAAGAACCCGACAGGGAAGAAATCTTGAGTGCAATTAATAAAGTAAAGTACTTAGATATGTGACCTGTGGTGTTACTTTCAGTAAGACTAAATGAAAGGTACCTGTGGGAGTTATTCCCCACCTACTTTGTCAGGGGAAGTCAGGTGTTTAACTGCAATTACCAGTCTGTGGAAATCAGGCACCTATGTCCTTAAGGTGCTTTGGAAACTGTCTCCTTGAAGACAGAAGATGAGAAAAGAGCAGTTCTGGACTTTCTCATACTTGAGATTTCATTAAAGCATTTTTGATAAGGTAAATTCACATGGTTAAACTTAATATTAAGACTGTGAGAAGCAGCAAGGATCAGCTGCCCAGGATATAGCTAATGTATATTACCCACACGTTTTTAAGATCACAAATTTTATTTTGAGAATGTTCACTATGATGTATTTGAAAATAAATGAAACATTAAAAAAGCAAATAAAGTCTGAGGTAATGTCAGGAACTAGAATCCATCCAAATGGAAACACAAGAGATGCTCAGGAAGGCAATTTGTATGTTGCATCTTTCACACAGGGTTTGGTCCACATTAAATTTCACTTCCTGTCACCATTCTTCTCAAAACCTGGTATCAGTCTGATAGGCACACAAAGTGGAAAAAACGAGATCTGCTACAGTTCCTTCGTAATTCTGTAGTCTAACAGGATGTAGGAATTCAGCTTTGTTGTATAAGGACTTACACCAAATCCCTTACAGGGAGCTGATTTCCATGAGCATTGGTTCAGGCATAAAGTTTCTATTTCTGATTCTTAAATTTTTATTCAAAGAGAATCAAATCTAAATGCCCATCACTGATTATTCCTACCACAAACTTGAGGATGGTTGTGACTATAGGATTGCTGCTTTGTTTCAGTAATCCATTCCAGCAACAACTGCTTAAAAAGTAACTGACCAAGAATATAATATCAGCTTAAATTGCTCTTGAACAGGTTTTAGAAACAGTGTTTCAATAGGTGCAATTTATTTACTTAGAAATTAACAACACAGATGCTCTCACCCACCATGCACATCCTTTCTTTTCAACAATGATTTAATCGTTTCTTGTACAGAACTAGTCCAAGACAATTAAAAAGCTAATAAATAGTCACAGTGGAGGGTAAATTGCCTTTCCTGCTTTCAAGAAGCATGTGTGCAGCTATAAGATAAGATGTTGTCAATCTGTTAAAATCTCAGCATAATCCTTCCTCATCAGATGTTTATAGCATAGCATACCTCAATATTTTACTGTAAGTACTGAAGGTCATTCTTCCATATAGTGTCATACCCTGAGAGCATAAACAAAATAGTATTCTTCCTCCAGCTCCAGGAGGCTTCACGCTCGCAGACT
>VYZW01014833.1:147564-160527 GCA_013401315.1 Balaeniceps rex | reverse complement strand
CCCCGGCGGGCTCGGGCGGTCCCTGCGGTGCGGCCCCGCCGGCGCGCTGGGAGGGCTCCTCGACCCTGCCCTGCGCCGGGGGTCGGCTGGCCCGGTGTGCTGCGGGCGGGGGGCGGACAGCGGGCAGGGGCAAGGACGGCGGGCAAGGGCCCCGTCCCAACCCCGGGGCCTGTCTCATCCTGGCCGGCCAGCCCGTCCATCCGTCCAGGCTTCCTGTTTTGCTCCGTGTGCCGTGAACGCCCTCCAGCTTGGCAGCTCCTCCAGGAGCGGGTCCACAGGGTGTCCAGAGGGACGCTGCTACGGGGCCGTGGCCCAGCGGCTCCCCGGGTGCGGAGAGCCCCCTCCTCAGCGGGGCTCGCAGCGGCAGCACTGCCAGCAGAGTGGGGTCTCGCTGCGTGGAGGTGGCGGTGCGGCCGCAGGGGGCTGGGTCCAGGCCTGTGCTCCCCTCTGCTCCCAGCTCAGGGTGAGGGCAGGCAGCTCTGGGCTCCATGCTTCAGCTCCATGGCCTGCAGGAAGCTCTGTGCTCTGGGCAGCCCGCTCCTCCGCGCCTGCTGCCGTGGAGACCCCTTGCCTGCCCCCTTTGCTGAGATCCCTCTCTGGGGGATCTTCCTGGTCCTCTCAGAAGCACAAAGTGGTGTGTCAGGGACACGGATGGCAGTCGTGAGCTGCGGGAAGGACTGGGAAGGGACCTGGTGATCCACAGGCAGCTGCAGTCGCACAAGGGCTGGAGGAGTAAGCACCCGAGGCATGTTTGGCCCTGTGCCTCCCTCTGCACTTTGCTCTCAGGTGCCGTGATGGCTCCTTGGGCGGGGGAAGACCTTGTCCCCAGTGTCAGAAGAGAGCTCATTTGCATCCCTGGGTCTGGGCAGGAGCTGGTGACACCATGGAGAGCCCTGCTACCACAGGCCTCCGTGCTGGTGCTGGGCAGGCGTGAGCGCTGCCTGCGCCACCCAGCATCCGTTGTGTTCTCCTGGGCCCTCCGTGGGGACCCTGAGCAACAGGGCTGTTGCATTTGGGTTGGAAGATGGTGTGAGAAGCCAGCGTGAGATCCAACATGTGCAGGGCCAGCGTGGCCTGGACACGTGCCTCCGCTGACCCTGGGCAGCCCCAGCTTTCAGGGGCAGGAGGGCACCTGGGGCTTCCAGTGAGCAAAGCCACCACAGGAGGTGCTTGCCTGGGCTGCAGTCCCGGCTGGAGGCACGTCGCCAGTCCCTGCAGCGTGGTCCTCCCACCCTCCCAAACACCGTTCTGGGAATAGCAGGACCTGCTCCGGCACAGAGGGGACAGTGCTGTCCCCTGGGAGGATGCTGCCTGCAGGGAGGTGCCCGGGAGTTGGGGTGTGTAGTCACCGGGCCCTGTGCGCTGTGCAGCCGTAGCTGTGCTCTGCCTGTGGCGTCAGTGGGGAGCTGAACCAGGGTGGGGGTGCAGGGCAGGGGGGCACTGGGGGCAGCAGCCAGGGACCAGCTCCGTGGTGGTGTAGAAAAAGTTAGTTGAAACTTAGCACTAGCATGCGTAACTTCCATAACGGCGGGGTCCCCTGCAGCAGGAGCAGTCGCCTTCCTGTCTCTGTAGGGCTCTCCCCGAGCTGTGGGGCGGGCAAGCCCCAAGTGGGCTGGTGGCTGTTGGGGTAAAACTGTCCCAGAGGGGTTCCAGCCTCTCCCCTGGCCCAGGGAGCATGGGGTGGGGGCATGTCCTGCTGGGCTCCCTGCAGCAACCCTTATGCTTTCAAGCAGTCAGTGCCCCAGTAGTGCTGAGGTGTGTTGTGGAGGCTCCAGAGCGGGCAGGCAGCGCACGAGGAAGGAATACCCTTCCCTGTGGTGAGGGCTGGCTGTGGCCATGCACCACAGGAGGCGGCGGAGCGAGCCAAGGCCTGCAGCCTTTGGCGGTGGGGACGCCCCGGCCATGCAGCTCTCTGCGGCTGGACGCCAGGCTCCCGCTCCACTGGCCTGACCACAGCCCGGGTCACTCTGGTCTCTGCAGCGTTGCTGTGCTCGCTCCTCTGAATGTGTCATGGGGCCTGCAGAATGGAGAGCAGCCGCTGGCTGCCTCCTCTCCTTGCTGCGGGGAGGGGTGTCCTTGCCCACTGAGTTGGGGACACCCATGTCCACGGGGCTGCAGCATGGCTCCGAACTCTCCCTGTGGCTGGGCAGCTGCAGGGCTATGCCTTCCTGGTGTTCATTGGACGCATCCCTTGGATGCACTTGTACTTCCTGAGCGGTTTTGACCGTATCCACTGCGCTGCAGGTCTGCACCGACGCTGATGCGCCTTCAGAGGAGCAGCACACAGAAACCTTTCAGTGCTGTTATTGTACTTACCTGTGCGAGTCCTGGGTGTTTGATCCATCCTCACTTGCTAACGTGTAGCCCTTGACTGCTGGCAGCAGCCCCTCCTGGTTCTGGCTGCGCTGGGGGCCGTGGCTGTGCCTGCCTGGGGCTGCTTGTTGCATGCATTGGCCTCCATGGGCAGCCTCGGGGCGTGTGGGCCCTGCGCCTCTCCAGGCTGCTGGGGGTGCTTCCCCTGAGAGCTGGAGAGGGCCCTGGCCCCGCAAGGGGAGCGCTGTGGAGCTGCGTGCTCCAGGGCAGCGCCTGGAGGGGTCCAGGCGGCGGGTGGCATGCTGCTGGGATCAATGCCTCTGGGCTGGGGCTGGTGCCTGCAAGGCAAATCCAGCTCCCGCAGCGCTGCCCAGCCCGGGGCACGCGAGGGTCCCAGGTGGGTCCTGGCGCTTCCTGGGACAGGGGCTGAGCTCTGCTGACAGGAGGGGAGGGCTGGGGGTGCCCCCTCTGCCCCTCGGCAGGGTCCTCAGGAGCATCGCCTCTTCTGGGGCTGCAGCGGGTCTGGGTCCTGCAGGGGCTTCTCCCTGGGGCGGCCCGTGTGCCCCAAGCTGGGCAGGCCACGGGCCCCCTCCATCCAGCAGGTGCTGGGATCTGACTGGCGTCTCTCCACGCAGGCCTACAACATCCATGTGAACGGGGTGTTGCACTGCCGAGTGCGTTACAGCCAGCTGCTGGGGCTGCACGAGCAGGTAGGGAGCTGTCCCCAGCGGCAGTGGAAAATGCTGCCGACTGGGCCCCCTCCTGCGGGGCAGTGCTGCGGTGCTGGCAGGCAGGGTGCTGGGCCCTGCTGGCTGCCGTTGGGTGCCGCAGGAAGGCACCGTGCGCAGCTGGAGAGCCGGAGCGTCGGGCGCTGCGCGGGCTGCGGGCAGGCATGTGCTGCCCAGTGCTGCCCGCAGGGCTGGCCAGGGTGTCATTTTCTGTTCCTTGGCATCAGATGCAGGGCTCCTCTCCTGCTCTGTGACATCCCGACCGGGTTCTTGCAAACTGCTGGCTGCCCATTTGGATGAGGAACGCTGGCGAGCTCTCCACTCCCCTTGCCAGGGCCCTGGAAATCAGCTGGGGTGGGGGGTCAGAGCAGCCACCATCTTCCTGGAGGCTCTTGCAGCACTCTGCTCTCTTCCCAGCTAAGGAAAGAGTATGGCGCTAACGTGGTCCCAGCCTTTCCCCCAAAGAAGATCTTCACACTCACCCCGGCAGAGGTAGAGCAACGACGGGAACAGCTGGAGAAATACATGCAGGCTGGTAAGCTGGGTCTGCCCCGTGCTGCGGCTCGGGGCCAGCTGCCCCCAGCTCGGTCGCTCAGGGCACTGGGGCACTGCCTGCACCTTCCTCCCCACACTGCTCCGTTCGCTGTGGCCCATCTTGATACTCCCAGTCTTGGTCTGGTATTAGCTGGCCTTGTCCACAGGATGTCAGCTCCTCCGTCCCAGCCCCTTCCCCTTCCCTGCACTGGCAGAGGTGGAGACCTGCTGGTGCCTCCACCTGGGGGGGTCTGTGGCTGCCCCACACGCAGCATGCGCCCTACGCGCAGCGCACGCTTCGTCTGGGTGCAAACTCTGAGGGGCCGCAGGGTGGACGGGCATTGGCGTGGGTCCCTTCCCCTTCCCACGTAATGCCTGACTCCGTGCTCGTATTCCACCCCCAGTGCGGCAGGACCCCACGCTGGGAGGCAGCGAGACCTTCAACAGCTTCCTGCGCAAGGCCCAGCAGGTGAGGGGGCAGGAGCTGCTGGGTGCGGTGGGCTGCTGGGGCAGCCTGCGCGGGGGTGAGTGCCGACCGCCGGGGCTGGGCGGCGCACGCCGGGGCCCTTGGCCTGCGGGGCAGTCTGAGCGGCGCGAGGGTGGCCGGCGGTGGAGGGGCTGGCGTGCCAATCCTGTTTCTCTGTCCAGGAGACGCAGCAGATACCCACAGAGGAGGTGGTGCTGGAAGTGCTGCTCTCCAATGGCCAGAAGGTCAAGGTCACCATCCTTACCTCGGACCAGACAGAGGATGTCCTTGAGGTGCCAAAGCTCTTGTGCTGGGCAGGACCAGCTCCTCCTGCTGAGTTCTGCGGCTTCACACACGTGCGGGAGTTCCCTCAGCCTGGCAGCCCCCTGGCCCTCCCTACCCCATCCCTACCCCAGAGCAGGGTTGTCTTGGGGGACTGAAGAGCAGTGGAGCTGGAAAGGGTGTGCTGATGCGCTCCTGCCCCTCTCTGGGCCCAGATTGATGTGGGGAGGCTCCCAGCTGTTTCATGGTGGCAGTGATGCCCCAGGCCCCACTTGTCCACTTGGCCCCCCTGCCCTGGCCCCCCGTGCAGCAGAGGTGCTGCCTTCCTGCCGTTGGGAGGCCCCAGAACGCAGGCAGGCTGGATCCTGCCGCAGGGTAAGACGCAGAAGTGCTGCCTCTCTGCGGGAAGTGGTGACTTCCTGCTCTCGCTCCCAGGCCGTGGCCTCCAAGCTGGATCTGCCAGATGACCTGGTCGGCTACTTCAGCCTCTTCCTAGTGAGAGAGACCAAGGATGGAGCTTTCTCCTGTGAGTAGAGCATCTGCCCTGTGCCCTGCCCCAGGGCGAGAGCTGTGTGCTTGGACCAGATGGCCCTGCCCTGGATGGGGCAGATCCAGCAGGCTCCCCCGGGGCGCCCTGGCTGGCGGGGGTCCGGTGGGCTCCCACCGCCCTGAGCCGCTGCTGAGCTGCTGTTCCCCTGCAGTTGTGCGGAAGCTGCAGGAGTTTGAGCTGCCCTACGTGTCCGTCACCAGCCTGCACAACGCCGAGTTCAGGATCATCCTGCGCAAGAGGTGAGCGGCAGGGACGGAGGGGCAGCGACTGCTGGAGCGGTGGGGTGGTGTCCGGGGCTCCCTGCTCTGCAGAGGGACCCCTCCCCTCCTGCCATCACCACCCGTGGGGTGCTCTGGCCCCCAGGAACACACCCGGCCGTCCCTGGCCATGACACTGGGGGCTGGGCTGCCCTGCTGTGCTTGGCCCTTGTTTCCGCGTTCCTGGACATGGCCCTTCCCACCTCTGGCAGCTGCTTGAGATGGGGAGTGGGGCATGGCCACTGATGGCTACCAGGGGAGCTGTCCGGAGAGCCAGCCCAGCACCTTGTCCCAGCGTGGGGGCTGTTTTTCTCTCCATCGCTGTTAGGAACTGGGGAATAGGTTGACCCATGTGGTTCCCTTCTAGCTACTGGGACTCCTCCTATGACGATGATGTAATGGAGCATCGTGTGGGGTTGAACTTGCTGTATGCGCAGGTGAGGGCCGGTGCGGCCCAGCCGGGTGAGGAGGGGCACCGCACCCCTCAGCTACGGCTGTGCAGGGTCTCAGGTGGCGCTGGGCCCAGCTGCTCACCAGCCTCTGCTTCTTGGTAGACGGTGTCGGACATCGAGCATGGATGGATCCTTGTCAACAAGGAACAGCACCGGCAGCTGAAGTCCCTGCAGGAAAAAGTCTCCAAGAAGGAGGTAAGGGAGGGCACGATGCTGTGACTGGAGCAGTCCCAGCACTGGACTGGCACCACTCCCGTGTGAACGCGTGGTGCCGAGTTTGTTGCCTGTTGCTGGCCTGGGAGGTGCGGCCAGAGGGCAGCTGCCTATGCTGAGCTTCTCTGGCTCTGCCCGCAGTTCATCCGCCTGGCGCAGACCCTGAAGTACTACGGCTATCTCAAGTTCGACCCCTGCATCACTGACTTCCCTGAGAAGGGATGCCACGTCGTCGTCAGTGCTGGCAACAACGAGCTCAACTTCCAGGTGCGGCTGCCGAACGAGCAGATCAAGGAAGGCAGCTTCAAGGTCACGCGCATGCGGTGCTGGCGGGTCACGTCCTCGGTGAGTGCCACTTGCCTGCGGGGCCCTGGGGAGCAGAGGGGGCTCTGTGGGTCTGGTGGGACCTGGCTGTGCCGGGCTGCTCTGGCAGCTCTCCCTGGGAAAAGTGCTGGCTGTGTTGCCTGCTTCCAGCCCAGCTGGCCTGGGGAGGGTCTGAGTCGTGCTTTGGGGCTGAGGGGGTCATTGGTGTGAGGACATTTGAGGGGACCGCTGCTGTGAAGGGACCTGACGGTGGTGGAAGGCCAGTGGGAGCTGGGCAGGGTGTCCAGCGCCCGGCTGGGAGCTGCCCTCTGCCTGCACAGGGCCCTGGGAAGCTGGCCGCTTTCCCTCCAGAGGCTCCCGGCCTCAGCATGTGCCCTTGCAGGTGCCGATGAGCAATGGTCCCTCGGGGAGCAGCCCGGGCAAGTCCGAGGTGAAGCTGGAGTTGGCTTTCGAGTATCTAATGAGCAAGGACCGGCTGCAGTGGGTCACCATCACCAGTCCACAGGTAGAGCTGCCTGCGTGCCAGGCCAGCAGTGGACAAGGGCAGGGGTGAGGTGGTGGTCTGGGCTTGGCGTGGTGCGTTGGGAAGGCCGTGGGGCGTGTGGAGCCCCGTGACACCTCTCCCTTGCAGGCCATTATGCTGAGCATCTGCCTGCAGTCCATGGTGGACGAGCTGATGGTGAAAAAGTCTGGAGGCAGCATCCGCAAGGTGAGGGTTGGGGCTGGATGTTGTGTCTGGGGTGGGATCCCATCCTGCCCCTGTGACTCCCTGGGGTCTAGGCTGGGCCCTGCTTGCTCTCCTCAGGATGGGGCCAGCTGAAGGATCCCCAGGGGCCATCTCAACCTCTGGAGCTGCCCGTGGGGACCCTGCCGCTGAGCTGAGCTCCTCCCCTGCAGATGTTTCGCCGGCGGGTGAATGGGGCCCTGCGGCGCTCGGACAGCCAGCAAGCTGTGAAATCGCCCCCGCTGCTGGTGAGTGGGACCCTGCGGCCCTGGTAGGGGAGACAAGCGTGACCATGGGTTTCACTGTGTGTCGGGTACCATAGCCCACTGCCCCCAGAGGTGCCACTGTCCCCTTGGCAGTGCTGGCAGCAGGGAGGGCTGGGACAAGCCCTGAGGACAGCAGGGCTGCAGTGCCCTACTGCCATAGCCCTGGGAAGAGAAAGGGGTCCTGGATGCATACCTGGGAGCCGGACTCCCTGGGGGAGGGAAGGGATGGTGGCCTGGCCTCGTCCTGGGAGGGCGAGTGGTGGCCAAGGGCAGGGAGACAGCAGGTGGTGGGAAGGGTGGGCATGTCCCGCCACCTCAGTGCTGCCTGACAGTGCTGTCCCCGCAGGACTCGCCTGACGCCTCCCGGGAGCCGATGGCCAAACTCTCGGTGAGTTGTGCGTGGGCGCACCGGCGCCGTTACCCTCGGACTGAGCTGGGGGGAGCGGGGGTCCTCCCTAACGTCTCCCCTCTCCACAGAGCAAGCTCACCTCTGTCAGCCTGCGAGGGATCAGCCATTCCACTTCTGCTAACGATGTGGGCGCTAACGACTTCCATGGCAATTATGCCTTTGAGGGCATCGGGGATGAAGATCTGTAGTGCCCCCTTCCTAGGACAGCACCGGCCCGAGGGCCTTCGCTGAGGAATGTACGACCTGCAGACAGGTTGCAATCAACGTGCCTCTCACCTGCTACATCCACCTTCCCCTGCTCCCCTGGGCTGGGGAGCTCACCCCCAGCCCACCATTGCCTTCGGGGTGGGGGCAGCTGAACTCCTCCTGCTGCTGGCTCCAGCTGGGAGAGTGCTTGTTCCCAGGGCGGCACCAGCCCAACCTGAGCAGCGTGCCCAGGCCAAGCCCTGGAGCAGTGTCGTGGAGCCTGGCCCAGCGTGGGGGGCAGAGCTGCCCCTTACCCAGCTGGGAGGGCCTGGCCCAAGCTGTGCAGGAGGGCAGCTGCCCCTGGGTGGCTGGGGCAGCAGCTTGGCATCAGCGAGCGGCCCTCATGAGGCTCCATAATGCCAAATTAGCGTTTAGGTTTCTGCTCTGAGACAGCCTGCAGTAAACTGTCTCCAGGGGGCTCTGCGCAGAGCCCCCCTCTCTAACCCGCTCATAGACTCCAGTGTAATCTAGGCTTGTAACCACATTATCTCCTGCTGCTCAGACCAACCAGAGCATTAATGGACAGTAACCGATGTTTACACACTGCAATGATGATTAAAATGGATCCCGATTGGTACTGGGCTGTCTGTTGAGGGGGGGTGGCCGCTGTCCCTCCTGTCCCCACACCCCTTGCCAGCCCCACGCTGTCCTCTCCTGAAGCAGAACAAAGCCCCCAGGGAGAATAGCAGATAACAAAACTGACTGTTTAATGCTTTTATACACAATATAAATTACACTGATCGGCATGGCAACAGCCATGGAACCAGTCCTGTTTCCCCCTTTTCCCCAAATTCCGGCAGAGGAAGGCTCCGACAGGCAGGAACAGGCAGGAACTGCCCTTGGGGGTGCCTGGGGGCATAGCACCACTGCTGCTGGGGCAGGCACCCAAACCGCCAGTTGTGGCTTTGCCCTGCCCCGGCAGTACAGGGCTGCTGGAGACCCCGGCGCACCTGAGGGCCCTGCGTAAGGCAGCCCTGAGCCCCCATGGAGTTTGCTGCCTGTCCCTCCCCCAGGGAGGGCAGGGTCCGCAGCCAGTAAGCGGCTGGGGTGCCCCAGGGATGAGGCATCCCGGGCCCGACACAGGGCCAAGTCCCTGCAACCAGGCTAAGTGCTGTCTCAGGGCACGGCCGTGCCCACGGCTGGAGGGGCCAGGAGGGCTTTGGCATTGCGCGGGTTTACCCAGCTCTCAGCCGTGTGGCCATGGATCTTCTGGTGGCGCTTGTAGTTGTCCCAGTGGCCGGTGGTGTAGGGGCAGTTGCGGCACTGGAAGGGCTTCTCGCCCGTGTGCCGCAGCATGTGCCGCTTCAGGTTCATGCTCTGGTTGCAGCTGTAGCTGCAGAGGCTGCACTGGAAGGGCTTGTCGCCCGAGTGGATGCGCCCGTGACGCTTGAGGTTGGCCAGGTTGCCGCAGGCGTAGTCGCAGAGCTGGCACTTGTAGGGCTTCTCGCCCGTGTGCACTCGCTGGTGCCGCTTCAGGTTGTCAAGGTGGGCGGAGGCGTAGGGGCAGAGCGGGCAGGCAAACGGCTTCTCCCCACTGTGTGTCTTCATGTGCCGCGCCAAGTGGTTGGGGTAGTGGGTGACGAAGGGGCAGAGGCTGCAGGCAAAGCCTTTGTCCCCGGTGCCCTTGCGGGGGCTGGCGCCCGGCTCGGTGCCCAGCACCGCCAGGCTGCAGCGCCCACAGACCTGCTCAGCCAGGCCCTCATCCTGCGCGAACCCGTCGTCCAGCACCAGTCCGCACATGCGGCACGTGAAGGGGAAGAGCAGCTCGGGCAGTGCAGCCGCCTCCTCACCCCGCAGCCGAGCGCAGCCAGGCAGGAAGGGGCCGCTGCCACTGCCCACGTGCAGGCTCAGCTCCGGCAGCAGCGGCTCTGTGGGACAAAAACAAGCAGGGCTGTGAGCAGGGCTCCACGAGGAGCCCCGGCCTCAGGAGTGATGGTGCCCCGGCTGAGGCTGGTGGCACACGGTGCCAGGCCTGGCACAGATCGATGGCAGGATGTGTGCCTTGCCCCCTCCCCAGCCCCAGGGCTGTGCTGTGGGGTTCCCCCATAGCAGCTCTCCCCTGCACGCCCCCCTTTTACCTGGGTCCTTATCCCGCCGGTGTGGCCCCTCGCCTTCGGGCAGGCGGTGGCTGAGCATGTGCCGCTTCAGGTTGCGGCTCTGGTTGCAGCGATAGTCGCAGGCGGCACACTGGAAGGGTTTGTCCTGGCTGTGGACCCGTTCGTGGCGTTTGAGGTTGCCCAGGCTGCTGCAGGCGAAGCTGCAGCACGTGCAGCGGTAGGGCTTCTCCCCTGTGTGCGTGCGCAGGTGTCGGGTCAGGTTCACCAGCTGGGCAGAGGCATAGGCACACTGCGGGCACGCGAACGGCTTCTCCCCGTTGTGTGTCTTCATGTGGCGCTTGAGGTGGCTGGAGTAGTGGGAGGCGAAGGGGCAGAGCTGGCAGGAGTACACGATGCGCTGGCTGCGGCCCCCCTCGGCGCTGGCGCACTGCAGGCAGCTCTGCCCCAGGCTGGCAGCCAGCTGCAGCCCGCACTGGCGGCAGGGCAGCGCTGCGGGGCTGGGCTCCCCACCCTCCTCGGGGTCACTCTCCACACTGAGCTGCTGGTACCCAGAGGAGCAGTCGTCGTCGCTCAGTGCATATGCTGGGATGGCGATCTTCCCCACCAGGGTGTCTGCTGAGAAGACCGTGGGGATGGGACGGTGTCAGCCCAGCTGGCCCAGGCAGAGCCCCTCCGCTTGTGCTACCAGTCCCAGCAAGGCCCGTCCCAACGTCCCAAGGAGGGGACCGCAGCCAGAAGGGGCCAGGCAGCTGCGCCCACCCTCGCAGCACCCAGGAGCCTGCAGGAGCCCACCACACTGCGCACAGCACAGTGACGAGCCTCACAGCCACGACCTGCCCGACACCCTGCTGCAGGGCCTGTCCTGGGCACCTCGGGAAACCCTGTCACCTCCACCCTGTGGCTGGCTAGGCCAGGTGGTCAGCATGCAGCCAGACCCCCGGCACCAAGAAGGGCGGGCGGTGAAGGGCACAGGGGTGGGTTGGGCACCCACTGGCACTGCCGGGCCTGCCTGGTAGGAAGCAGTGGTGGTGGGACACTGTTGAGCTCAGCCTGACCCAGGCAGGAGGGCTGGGTGCCCATAAAGCTTGCCCCGGGTCCCCCCTCGCTGTGCTGCTGCCCCAGCCTTGGGGACGGCAACTGGTCCTGCTTCCACAGCCAACACCATGGGGCTCCAACACCAGCCTCCCTGCAGGAAAACAGACCCTCCCCAGCCCCATGCAGTGCTGCTGTCCCACGGCAGTGGGGGGAAGTGTGTGCTAGGCTCTCAGAGGGCACTTCTGCTTCCCAACTGGGCACAGACCCCTCCTCCTGCAGTCCCTGGGGTAGTGCCTGTGCCCCAGGAAAGGATGACAGGAGCGGAGCCGACTGCCCTGCAGCTGCCTCAGGCTGGCCTGCTGGCACTGTGCCCCAGATGTGCCCCCAGGCTGGTACTTGGAGCTGGAAGGGCAGTGACATGCAGCCAAAGCCTTGTCACCACCAGCCTCAAGCCATGCCCAGCTGTCCCCATGCTGTGCCTGACCTGGAGCCCTGGGGCCTGTGAGACCCAGCAGATCCCCACTGCCCTGGGAAGCAGCCTGGGCCATCCCCTTCACTGCTGCCCACCCGGCTGGGTCCACCTCCCAGAGCCCCAGGCAGGCGCAGGGGTGAGGCTGCTCCCACAGTGCGAGACGGGGTGGCCCCTCCAGCCTCCGGTCCCCTTTCACAAGCACCGCCTGAAGTGCAGACGCCAGAACGGGGCATCCTGCAAGGGCCCGGCTATTGCCGGGGGACCCCTCGACCCTGCCTCAAGCCCCACACCAAGGGACTCCCCTGCCTCCTCAGCTCAGGCCCGGGTCCACCACGGGTCCAGCAGTGCCACAGCATCCCTGGAGCGCTGCCCCAAGAGCGCGGCTGTGTCACTGCTGCCCAGGTGGGACACTGGGGGCCCATGGGGTGAGGACGAGGATGCAGCCAGTGATGGCTCTCCTGGCCTCCTCAGTGAGTCCTGAGGTGCCTGGTCCCGCTCCCCAGCTGGGGCTGGCGTCCAACAGCGGGAAGGAAGGTATTTCTGATGGCAGGTCTGCTGCAGAGTGCAGCTTTCAGGCCTTTCAGCAGCGTCTGGCTCCCAGAGCTGCTGAGCGGGCTTTGTCCTGGCGCTGGGCTCTGCGCACGGGCTGTGGGGAAGTACAGCCCTTGGAACAGAACCCCATCTGCCAGGCAGCTGGGACCGCACCTCGGCATGAGAGCAGGAGCTGCTGGCATGGCCTGGAGCAGCTGCCGAGCATGAAGACCAGAGCACAGCCCTTGTGGACAGCAAGGAGACAGAGCCACACAGGGTGGGCGGTCCATGTCCCCCTCCTCTCGCCATTGAGTATGTCCCCACATTATTCACTGCTCGCTGTCGAGGGCAGCGAGTGATGCTCCCACCAGTCCTTGTGAGGCACCTTAATGGAGCTGGAGCAGCATTCGCTCCTCTGGCTACCTTGTGCTGCAGGCTGACCTGGAGCCCGGTGTGCCACCAGCTGGGCAGGTGCTGGCTGGCTGCACAAAGGGGCCAGGGGGCCCGTGGGGCAGGCGAGTGGCAGAGAGCAGAGGCTGGCAGCAAGACAGCCCTGGCCCAGCTCCCCACACCCCACGCGATGCTGAGGGGCAGCAGTGGGGAAGGGCCCCGCAGGGCCGAGGCCCTGGTTCCCGGGTTGGCAGCAAAGCCCTGCCCCAGTGGCTCGGGGAACTGGGGGCTCCGGGGCAGAGCAGTGCGGATGGCTCTGGGGATGAGCCCGGTGCCAGCAGGGTGGCCTGCCAGCCCCGGTGTCCCCGCGGCCCCAGACCAACCGTGGGGGCACGATGCGCCTGGGGGGCCTTAACGGGAGGGAGCACTCGGGGGGGTCAATGCCGGGAGTCAGTGCCAGGAATCAGTGCCAGGCGGGCAGAGACCACCAGCGCGGGCCCCTGCCGGGGGACGGGGCCTCACCCCGCGGGAGGTGATCCGGGAGGAGGCACGCTCCCGGGGAGGGAGCGGCCACCGGGCGGGACCGCTCCCGGAGAGGGCGGCTGCCGGATGGGGCCAAGCGCGGGGGCCGGTACCGGCAGGGCTGGGCCGCGTCCCCGCCCGGCGGCGCTCCCGGAGCTGGGGCGCCCAGGACGGCCTCCCCGCGGGGCGCCG
>VYZW01014833.1:111874-146959 GCA_013401315.1 Balaeniceps rex | reverse complement strand
GAGGTCTCGGGGGCGGGGCGGGGGCAGCGGGGCTCCGCCCCTTCCTGGGCATGGGGGAGCGGGGCAGGCGGCGGCCCCGGCGTGTGGCACTGCCGGCGCTGCGGGCCCCTGGGGAGCGGCCGCGGGGTCTGGAAGCGGGGAGCGGCCACCGGGGCGACGGGCTGACGGTCTTTGTTCCCCACCAGGGGCGGCTGCCGCGACCTCCCCCGCTGCCCCGCCAGGCACGGCCCCGCTCCGGGCGGCCGGAATGCCGCGGGAAGCCTCGCCAGGCCCCTGAGCCGAGGGGAGAGCTCGGTGAGTCGTGTGCCGGTACCGGTGCCGGTGCCTGCAGCCCCGCTGGTCGTTCTGGCCATCCGAGCGCCCCGACCCCTGCCCTGCTCGGCAGCGGTGGGGCAGCGCTGGCCGTCGGCCTGTCCTGTCCGTGGAGGAGGTGGGCCGGGGCCTTTGCCGGCGGGGAAGGGGCAGCTGCCCCTGCCCAGGGACAGCGGTCTGCAGGGAGCGCTGGCGGGGTTGGGGGTCCCTGCCCACAGCTGCTGGGGTGGGAGGTCTGCGCAGTGTCAGAGCAGGACTCTCATGGGACCCTGCCCTGTGGAGCTGTGGGGGACAGCAGCGCCTTGTGCAGAGGAAAGGGCTGGAGGAGTAAGGTGTCCGGGTAAGGCAGCTGCAGGAGGGAGGTGTAGACAAGCTGCTGGAGGTGGAGGGTTGAAATGGTTTTTCTGTGTGTGGCACAGATGGGCTTGTAGAGCTCCGGAGGCTCTGGGGATCCTGGCAGAGTGGGTCTGGGTGGTCCGGAGCCCACATTGCCCTGGAACGAGAGGGCAGGGTGGACAGACAGGCTGGAGGACAGGCATGCAGGAGGACACTTGGGTAGCAATGAGTGGCAGTGCTCCGGTCTTTCACCATCTTGGTGCTTCCAGTGCTGAGATCCTTTCAAGCCTGGATGAGGGATCTGGGGCTTTTGGGAGTGCAGAGAGGGATTCGCAATCCTGCCCGTAGTCTGATCTCCAGAGGCAACTGAAACCATCCTTTGGAGATGCCCACCGGGGTCCTGCTCCCTTGTACTGTCCTGGGGAGTGGAACAAGTCCAGTCACGGATCACATTGCCCAGAGAGGTTGTGTAGTCTTCATCCTTGGAGGTTTTGAAGGCTCAGCTGGCATAAAGCCCATAACCACACTGCTGACCCTGATTTGGGCAGGAAGGTGGACTGGAGACCTCTTGAGGTCCCTTTCCACCTGAATTATTCACTGATTGTGGGGACCCCCATGGGAACTGGCTGCAGAGGAAGGGGAGCCCAGCTCCTCACAGCCAGGCATGGGAGGAGAGGCAGCTGTAGAACAAGCCCAGGAGTGGCTCCAGTGTTGGGGCACTGTGGCCATGCTGTGGCTCCTCTGCGGCCATTACCTCTGCCAGTCCTATCCCCACGGTCACAGCTCTCTCAAGGACCGCAGAGCTGAGCCCTATTGCCTGGTCCTCCCAGGAGTGCATGTTGGCAATGAGCACCCATGCGATGGAGCTGCTGATTTCGCCTGGCACGTCCCTGTGGTTCATAACCGCCCCCCTTCCCAGGAAATCTCCCCCAGTTTGTGTGGCTGGGCTCCCAGACACTCAGACATGCTCTGACCCTGCCAGGCAAGGAGCCTGCTGGGCGCCGGGGACGCTGCAATGGTTCCTCGTGCAGCCCAGTCACACCTCTGCTCCCAGGGGAGCTCAGCCGTCTCATGCTGCCATGTTTCCCTCTGCTTTGGTTGGTTTCCTGCAGCTTCTGTCTCAGCTGTCCCAGCATTGAGCATACTGGGGACATCCAGGGCTTTTCTGGGGAGGAGGGCCCCTGGTTACCCTGCTCAGGGACTTGTTTGGCCCACCTCCAGGCATGGCCGGTGTGCAGCTGTGTGTGTTGGGGGCAGCAGCCCTGCTCTGGCTCAGCCGTACCTTGTACTCGTCCTCTCTGATGCATAGGTCCCTGCCCAGGACTTGTTCTGCCTTCTCTGTGGCTCCGTTAATAGAGCTGTTTGACATATCCAGGTGACCCTGGGGGTGTGAGCTGCTGCTGTTGAGCCTCGTCACAGATAGTTTTTGTTTATTTGCAGGTCCCTGAGGGAGTCGAATGTGTCGGACTTTGTGACAGTCCCAGGGGAGCCATGGCCATGCCGTGTTGTCAGCAATGATTCCCCGCTGACAGGTACCTCGGGGCCAGAGGACGGGGCTGCTTAGATCCCTGCCAGTGCTTCTTTGCTTGTGTTGTGCAGGCCCGGCCATTTAGTCAAGGTTGTCGCAGTCCCGGTGCAGGAGTGGTGCAGGCCTGGGGTGTCTCCTCGTGGGCTGGCCCCTCTGGTCGGACAGCTGATGTCCGCGGTATTGGCGCAGCTATTGCTGCTCTGGCGCTGGCTCCTGCTGTTCTGCCGGGCAGAGTCCGTGGTGATGACAGCAGCCACCCCAGACAGTGATCCCACTGCCCTCCCCCGTGTTTGAGCATGTTCCCTCCTGCTCTCCTCCTGTAGTACCTCCCAGTCTCTAACAACCATTTAAATCCAGTCTCAGCCCAGTTTACATGAGCTCTACAGTTACCACCTCATTGGAAAGTGCTTTGTCACCTGGGGTGACACGGTGCAGCACCTTGCTCATTCCCAGCAGAGCAGGTGTAATCAGACTCCTCCGTCTTCCCTGAGCCGTCGCTAATGTCTGCCTCTTCCCGTGCCAGTGCTTCTGCTGTTCTAGCTGTGCTCAAACGGAAAAAACAGCAGAGGCTGTTAGAGGTGGAGGGATGCAGTGGTGCTGTGGAGGTGTAAAGTGTAGGGTGCAACTTTTTGGGGTATAGATAAGGAAAGAGCAAGGAGAACAGCGGAGGGACTGACCCTGCTGTCAGGAGGGATTATGGTGTGGCCCCCGGACTCATGTGAGCTCTAAGTGAGGGAAAACTGACAGATTTACCTCCTGTCTCCTGTAATCACCTGGTTTCTGGTCACTTAATTAACTGTCTTTTGGGTCCCTTGGCTTGGTTGTCTCTTCTGCAAACTCAGCAGCAGCTTGGGTGATGCAGGTTTTAGTTCAGCACCTGGGACATGGGGAAGCACTGGTCAGAAGTGACCACTCCCCATGAGGCTTCAGGTCCTGCTGCCCTGGGTTGCAGGGCGTGTGGAGGAGCTCGCTCCTCCCGGGACAGTTCAGGATCCAACCTTTGTGGAGGAAGCGCTTTCTCTGTGGCAGTGAGACATTCCCTGCTCTCCTGTGAGCTAACCCTGAGGAGTAGTGAGTGATGGCAGTTTTGATTTGCCCCGAGTTTTCCTCTGCGCTCTGTCCAGCTAGCCATTGCTAGGAGCTTCCCGATGCAGGCTGAGCTAAGGAGCTTGTGTCCACAGCGGCAATTGCTGGCATCCAGCTGGACCAAGTCTGTGGCTCTTGGGCACTTGAACTCCAGTGGAAAATTGGAGCTTCAGCCAGGGCCTTTGGGCCAATGTGTGGACAGGGCTGGACATAATGGCTGGGGGGGGGCGACATGGTCACACTGATCAGGCAAGATGTAATTGTGGGAGCTCAAGGTCAGGCGCTTTTGTTCTTACCTGCAGCCCGATAGCAGGGAGCACGTCAGCTGGAGGTGTCGAGCAAGGACAGGGTCTGGCTGCGTGCTCGGTTCTGGGATGGCTGTGCTGCCATGCGGTCCAGGTGCAGCGCTGGGTGTGCAGGAGGTGGGCAGCGTCCTGGGCCCTGGCAGGGCTCTGCTGGGAGCTGTGCCTGCGGCTGGCCCGGAGGGAGCTCGCTTGCCAGTTCAGGGTGGGCTGCTGCGCGTGCTGGGCTGGTGCACAGCGTGTGGGAGGTGTTCTGTGAAGGAGGAGGCAGACGCAGGAGCAGAGAGAGCCAAGCGCCCTGGTCTGTTCTGTGGGCTGTGACCCACCAGAGGAGGGGGGATCTGGAACAGCCCCTGCCGGGGCAGGGGGCCGAGGTCTCCATGCTGCAGGGCTCCTGCCAGGGCCAGGGCACTGCTGGTAGGGCCGACCCCACTGCGCCGGACTCACGAGGATGGCTGGTGGGGACTGGGCCAGCCTAGGGACTGCGAGGAGTGCTGTGGGCTCGTCCCAGAGCTGCTGGGGTGTTTTCCATGGTGTGGCCACGTGGACGGCCCTGGCGTCCAGCTGGGCAGCAGGGCCTGTTGGCAGGGTGGTAGCGGGGTCTCGCGGGTGCCGAGAGCCCGTTCCCACGTCTGGGGCCCATAGCTCACTCTCACGTGCGGTTCCTTTGCAGGCTGAGTGGTGACGACTGCAGCTGGAGATGGTTCAGCTGTTGCCTGTGGGGAGGATGGCGGCTCTGAGGCCCAGGTAGGAGCCTGGCCATGGGGGCCACGTTAGGGCTGGCACATCCCTGCTGCCCTCCGTAGCCCAACAGCAGCTGGCTGCCACCCTGAGAGGCCACCATGGAGCAGCCCATGCAGATGCCCGGGCCCCTCCGCCTCCTGGGCTTCTTTGGGCGGAAGCCACAGGCTGTCGGAGGGGAGACATTGCCAGAACCGGAGCCAGAGCTGGAGGAGCCTGAGGAGATGTGCATCGTGCTGCCCCTGGATGAGGGCAGGGAGCTGGTGGAGTGTCCCCTGTGCCTGCTGCCCCAGCCTCCCGAGGCCTTTCCCACCCTGGCCTCCTGCGCCCACCGCTCGTGCCAGGCCTGCCTGGAGCAGTACCTGCGCATCGCCATCAGCGAGAGCCACGTGCAGGTGGCCTGCCCGCACTGCCCTGCCGTGCTCCAGCCTGCCGATGTCCACCGCCTCCTGGCCGAGCCTGCCCTCCGTGACAAGTACGAGGAGTTCCTCCTGCGACGGCTGCTGGTGGCCGACCCCGGCACCCGCTGGTGCCCCGCACCTGACTGCAGGTGACCAGCTGGCCCCTCGTGCGGAACTGGGAGCAGGGGGGCTGTGTGGGTCCCCCTTCCTGCACTGGCGGAAGCGATGGGTTTCCCCAGCTGGGAGCTGGTGTGCAGCAGACTGCACCTGTGTCCTGTGAGCCTTTTCCAGGCTTGATCCCCGTGTGACTTGATCCCGTGTGGGGTTGGGCCTGCTCAGGGAGATGTCCCTATCTCTGTCCCAGCTGCAGAGCCTGGGCAGCTGTGTGTCTGCCAGTGTTGGTGCTCTTGGCTATGCCGGGCCAGTCTGCAAGGTCCCAGGGGAACTGTGTGGGTGCTGGGTGGGAAAGGCTGTGCTGCAGTCTGAGCTGGTGAGAGTGTCTCCTGGCTCTCCTGAGCAGGGGCTGCAGCTCTGGCTTAGCGTGGAGCTGGGACCTGCCACTGCATGGCCTGGCTGTGCTGGGGAGGGGAACAGCTGCGTGCTCTGCAGGGACACAGGGAGGGCTGTGGGCACCGCTGGCCCCCCAACACTGACTGCCTTCTCCCCACAGCTACGCTGTCATCGCCTACGGCTGTGCCGAGTGTCCCCGCCTAACCTGCGGGCGTGAGGGCTGTGGCACCGAGTTCTGTTACCACTGCCGGCAGCCCTGGCACCCCGATGGCCCTTGTGCGCTAGCGCCACCGGCCCCCAGCCTGGCCAGCCCCGCAGCACAGCTAGTCCACCCGGAGGACTCCGCCCATGGTGAGACCCTGGCCCAGGGTGGGTGGAAGCAGGGCAGGGATTTGGCATGGCCAAGCGGCACAGTCTCTTTGTACCTCCCCACCTGCAGGGATACTGGAGCCAGGACCCAGTGGTCCCCACTGGCTGCCTCTGCGTGGAGGTGTGTGCCAGTCAATGTGGGCATGTGGAGTGGGGCCTTGTTGTGTCTGGCTCACCCTGACACCCATGGGACGGGCTGCAATCCTGGGACAGGGTGTGGGGGTGGACCTGCACTGTCCTGTCCTGCTCCCCCCCATCCCATCTCATCTCCTTCCCCCCACCAGCTGAGGCCGAGGACATCAAGGTCTGTCCCCGCTGCAGTGCCTTCATCATGAAGATCAATGACGGGAGCTGCAACCGCATGAACTGCACGGTTTGTGGCTGCCTCTTCTGCTGGCTCTGCCTGCAGGAGATTTCTGATGTGCACTTCCTGAGGTCAGTGCGGGGCTGTGGGGCCATTGGGAGCCATGGGGTGTGCTGGGGGGCTGGGGTGGAGGGGCTGCCAGGAGCTGAGGGGTGATGGAGGAGCTGCCCCTGGGCTGAGCTGGGGGTGCTGTGGTGCTGGGCTGGGTCCCTGCCAGGAGTGGTGGGGCTAGGTTGGGGGGCAGCGAGGCCCTGCTGAGAGCCATGGCCATGCACAGCCAGGTTTGGGGCTGGCTGGGCTGTGGGGCTGATCGGGGGGGAGCAGAGTGGTCTGTGCTGCTGGGTCTCGCAGGGCTGGGGGCCTGGGGCTGGCTGTCAGTACCCCGTAGGTGGGGGTCTTGGGAGGCAGCAGGAGCTCAGGGTTGGGAGGGGGATCTGGCTTTCCACTTCCCTGGTGAGCCCATGGGTCTTCCCCCAGCGCAGGGGCAGGCTGTGCTGGTTCCGCCTGCCCCTGCACGGGAACCATTGGCCCAGCCCCACTCTGTCCCCGCAGCCCCTCTGGCTGCACCTTCTGGGGGAAGAGGCCTTGGTCACGGACCCGGAAGATCCTGTGGCGGCTGGGCATGGTGCTGGGGGCGCCTATGGTGATCTCCCTCGTCGCGGGCATCGCTGTCCCTGTCATTACCATTGGGATCCCCATCTACATGGGTAGGAAGGTACTGGCAGGGGGCCCTGGATTCCCCACGGTCCTGCTCCCCACTGAGCCTAGCAGCCCAGTGCCTCAGGCCTGGACAGACACCCAGTGCTCACCACTGCCCACAGCATGTCTCTGTGCCACCCCTGACTCCCCACAGCCCCTCCTTGCAGGGACCCCCTGCGCTGTCCACCCCAACACCCTCCGCCAGTGAGGGTACTCTCATCCTGGAGAGGTGGGGGTTGGGGTGGGTGAAAGGAGGAAGGGGTCTGGTGGTCCAGGGGTGTTTTCCAGGGACACCTGAGCTGTGGTGGCGGCACTGTCGTGGCTGCCTGTCCCTGAGGAGATGGAGGGGGTGTCTTGGCAGCTGCGGCTAGAGCTCTGCCAGGGCTGGGAGGAGGCCCCGTCCCTGGGGGCTGTGCACTGAGATCCCTGCAGAGCCCTTCACCTGTCTTGCTTCACCTTGAGGTACTGGGCCAGAGCCGGAGGAGCAGCCTGTCGGGGTGCCAGCAGTGCCTCTCTGTCACCAGCAGTGTTCTCCTCTCTCTCTTTGTGTCCCCTATCATAACGGCCGTCATGGTGGGTAAGTGTGCTGGGCCAGGGCTGAGGGCACTGCCCGTGTGCTGGAGAGAGGGGCTGGGGCCTGGGGGCCACTGCAGCAGAGTGTCTCTGGGGGGGATGTCTGAGACCTGGGGCACTGGGGCTTCACCCGGGGGGGCAGGCCAGCCGGGGCTGCTGGTGTGGGGGCCAGGCAGTAGCTGCCTGTCTGCCCGCAGGAGTCGGCGTGCCCCTGATGCTCACCTACGTCTACGGGGTGGTGGTGCTGTCGCTGTGTCGGAGCCGCTGGGGGTGCGGGGGCAGCCGCAGCCCGCCTGGGGATCTCAGCGTGGTGGAGCTGGAGAACCTGACCAAGTGTGAGTCCTGTGCTGCCGTCCATCTGCTGGCCTGTGCCCTCCATTGGGCTGCAGGGGCCCTGGTCCTGCCTCGCAGCTCTGTGGCTGTGACATCTCCAGAGCCAGGGCCTCCCTGTGGACCCCTGCCGGTTCCACCGCGGGCGGTACCATGCACACCTCTGTCCCTGCAGGGAGGCTGCAGGCTGGTGTCCTGGGGGAGGTGGGTGCTGCCCAAGGCAGTCTGGGACCAGCTTGTTTGCACCCCCTGCCAAGAGCCTGGTGGGCCATTCTGCTCCCTGCTTTGATGGGGAGTGGTCCTTGCGGACAGGGTGCTCAGCACCACCTCTCCCTCCACCAGTGAACGAGCTGTGGTCAGTGCTGCCCAGCCCCAGGGGGGGCGAGGATGGAGTCCTGGACACAACCACCTCCGTCCCCAGCAGCAGCTATAGCCCACGCCATGGGGCAGTGTGGAAGGAGCAGGACAGCCAGTCAGCCAGCACAGTGGCCCTCGCGGGGAGCATGCTGAGTGAGGGCCAGGACGCATCCTACAGGTGAGCCGGGGCTGCTGTGCTGGGGAAGCAGGGGGGACTGGCACATCCCCTTCCTAACAGCCTTCCCCATGCCTGCTGTACTGGCCAGGGACACGGGGACATCCCCCTTTGGGCTGCCGCCCTCAGGCCCTGTGTTTGTCTACAGGGAAGGCATCAACATCGAGGTGGAGGTGTCAATCGAAGCAGTGCCACATCCTGCCCGGGAGCAGAGCCTATGCAGCGTGCCATCAGGGCAGAGTCTCTCTGGGGAGTCCCTGGGAGGCACCAGTGACAGGTGCAGTGCCGTGGGCGTCCCCGCAGAGTGAGGGGGATTATGCAGCACTGGGGGGAGACCCTTGATCCACAGAGCCCCCACCTGGGCTCCCATGTGCCACTGACACAAAGCACCCGTGCCCTCCTGTGGCAGAGCTGGTCACCTTCTGCGGGGCACCACCAGCCCCATGAACTGGGTGCTGGCTATCCCCAGGCTGGGTACGCACTGCCTGCGCTCAGTGCTGCCTGCACCCTGCGCCTAGCCCCGTCCGCACTGAGCATTGGCAATGCTGGGAAATAAAACTACTCTCTGAGGGTCTGTCTGTCTCCTGTGACACAGCCACCCCCTGACGACACAGCCACCCCCTTACAGCACAGCCCTCATCACAGGAGGTTCTGATCCATGGTGCGTTCCCCTGACGGGTACTGCAGGAGGCCAAGCAGGTGGGGATAGGGTGGGCCCAGCCCCACACAGGAGCAGGCAGCAGGGACAAGTAGGGGCAGGGAGTGGGGAGGAGTGGGGATATTCCCTTGTGCAAACACCCCAGCAAACTGACCAGTGCAGGACCAGCACAGCACATGGCTGGCGGGTGGGATGTTGCTGCAGAGCCTCAGCCAGCACCAGCAAACTGAGCAACTCCAGTAGGGGCTGAGCCCTGCCCCAGCTGGGCCAGCCCATGGTGCACAGTGTGCGGCACCCAACTACCTTCCTGGGGGCAGCACATGGCTTCCAGCGGACAGACCTTGAGCGTGGTACAGGACAGCTGCAGCTGGGGCCCAGAGCAGCCCCTGAGGGTGGGAGGCCAGGCACTGCGCTGGGGCAGAGCTGGGGAGCACACAGGTCTCACTACGATGACCTGTGTCCGTACATCTGCATCCCTGCCTGCCCCTGGCTGCTCCAGCAGTGTGTGAAGGGGTCCCAGGGCTGTTTGAGAGGAGGGCTGTGCCCTGGGCCAGCTGTGGGTGATGCTTTAGCATGTGGGGTGCCACAGAAGGGGAACCTACCTGGATCCTTGTGATGGGCAGCTGCTCCAAAGCAGGAGAGAAAACTGTGCTGAAGGTCCCATGGCTTCTCCCAGCTGGAGGAGGCACCAGCAGTGAGGCTGCCTGCAGCACCCAGGCTCCCACAGCTGCTCCCCTCCCTGGTGGCGCTGGGATTACAGGGCCCCACACAGCCCTGCACTCCTGCGCAGGGTAGCCTCTGGCTGGTGGCCAGGTTAGCCCCCAGACACAACCATAGCTGTGGTGCTCCATGTCCTGCATTGGCTTCCCTCTACACCCCATGGGATGCTGGCATGGGCTGCAGGGTGCCCATTGCTACATGTGGATGAGGACAAGGCAGTGGCAGCCAACCTGGTGTCACCATGCACAGGGGTGGTTGTGGCTTCCCACCCTGCCTGCGGGCAACCAGGCTGCCCCTGAGGAATGCCCTGGACAGGCTGTGGCGTTGGGATGGGGGCAGCTGCCCCTGCCCCCAAGCTTCTGGGGCCAAGCAGCTTGAGGTTGTGGGTCCTGCCCGCCCCATGTGCCCCCCGCCCCGGCATCCTACAGCAAGTCACAGGCCCTGTGGGCAGCAGCCCCTCTCACTGTCGGGGTGCCTCCCACTGATGCCCATGGACCTCAGGCAGCCCTCGGTCTGACCATCCTCCTGGAGGGCCCCATGGCAGCCAGGCTGAGGGCCTCCACTGGCTCCGAATATGTCACCAGCACCCCTCCCTGGCACAGCTCCTTGGCTCCTTCGCATCCGTGCAGATGAGCTGTCATCACATAACCTGCCGAGCAGTGTTAGCAAAACTCCCGATTCTATTCTTTGAACAGCTTCACTAGGTTAATGAAACTAACTGTAGATATAAGGGTGTTTGATACAGCACATGACATACCACAAAGCATTTTGATTAAAAATTGGCATGATAAAACATCAACAGAGCACCCAATAAATGGTCTAAACCCAGTTACATCTCAATACAAATTACTAATGTGAGATCACCACTAACCAGGCATTTCAGGGGACTCCACGGAGACTGGTGCTAAGTCCTACATCAATGACCATGAAGTTTAAAACCAAACCCTCTCGAGACTGACGCCTTGCAGCAGGAATGAGACAGAGGGCACACAACAATTCAGTGTTTTTAACTCCACTGAGCGAAACTGCCTCTCAGCTCAGCCTCCTGGGGCACTGCAGCTCCAGGCACTCCATCCAGGACTGGGATTTACCCTTCTGCACAAGGCTCTACAGCATCGCTACTGTTCCTGTTCTAAACAGGATGTGCGGGAACTAGAGGGACTTTAGAAATAACAAATGCATTTAGGACTGGAGAAAGTAATTCTGCTCATTCCTGTGATAATTCAGTCTGTTCATTCAAAATTTGGAGGCAACTTGGCCAGCACATTTGTAGCAGCGAAGAAGCACCAGGCACCAAGTTGCCCCTTAGCCAGTGAGACAAACCTGAGGAAACTCACTTTTGCAAAGGAAAAAATTCTCCTTGGGTGCTTTACTCAGGCAGCACCATTCTAGGGGAACACATCAGCTCATCCAGAAAGTTTCTAAGCACAGAAGTCGGCCTGAGCAGCAAGTCCGACTGCAGCGCCTGCGTGTTTGTGGCTCTGAACTCCCAACCCTGTGCAGGGCCGCAGGAGCCCAGCTTTGATGATCCAGGGACCAAAACAGTTCAGGTCTGGACACGTCTTTGCTGGAGAGCCACTAGACACAGGGGCTTAAGCTCAGGGCCACCAGGGAAGGGGCTCAAAGATGACACAAGATGCACCCATCCAGGCTGGCGAGGCATGGGCTGACTGAACTCTCAGTCTCAGCAGAGGCCGAGACAACAGGCCAGGACCAGAAGGGTGGAGTTCATCTTCGAAGAGGGAAGACAAGCGGTGCAAGGCATTGCCAAGGGCTCTCCCCTGTGACACAGGAACCCCGGAGCAGCTGGGGGAAGTTGTGCCAGGTGACCTGGCCTGCAAACCTCACCTGTGCTCCACACTATGCCAGGTGGAAGGTGAAGGGGCACAGCAGCAGGGAGTACCAGACGACCCTTCCATCAGTGGATAAAGCCCAGGGACTTCACTCCTGTGGGAGCAGCTGCAGTATCGACACACGTTGTACAAGCTTTACACCCTCCAGCACACCAGGCGGGAGCTGCCTCTTGTCACACACTGACAAGAGCACCCAGCTAGATGCGGTGCAGCATGCTGCGGGCAAGTTAGCTCAGGAGTGTGACCGGTATCCCTGTCCCTTCAGCAGACACAAACTGTCTCCAGAGACTTGTCTCCTGCTCTGTGTGCAACAGACTGTCCTCAGCTGAGCCACCTCCAGGTAATGGAGAGGCAGCAGCCCCAAGCACTGCAGCAGGGGCTGGCGCTCTGCAACCACACACCAGAAGCCAGCTGCTTCTTGTGAGCTGCGGACGCATCC
Organism: Balaeniceps rex; assembly: GCA_013401315.1. Taxonomy (NCBI): domain Eukaryota; kingdom Metazoa; phylum Chordata; class Aves; order Pelecaniformes; family Balaenicipitidae; genus Balaeniceps; species Balaeniceps rex. The sequence goes on along the minus strand of VYZW01014833.1, from coordinate 135,206 downwards.
CCCCCAGTGCCAAGACACCAGGGACAGACATTCTCCTCCCATCCCACCTTCCTCGCCCCCCACCTCCAGGAAAGAACCAAGGACCAAAAGTACAGCTACGTTTTCTGGGCTTTTAGTTTGAAAAAAGTATTGATTGAAAGTGTACAACAGAACGAGGTGTGGCAGCAGCACCACAGCCGGATTGTTTCACAAATAAAAACAGAAAGGGCCTTAAATAATTGGGTGCAGATTAAAAAAACCTCAACAGTGAAAAAGTTCTTCCCTCTGAACAGAAATTCACAGGCACAGAAATGGCAACAACCACATGGAGACAATAGGGGGACATCCTTCTTCTAACCACAGGGCTCTGTGCTCACAGGCTGCCAGCTGCAGTGGGCTCCTGCGCTGTGGCTGGTGGCTGCTCCTGCGCGCAGCTCTGCCCTCAGCTCCCTCTTTGGAATGGTTACAGATGAACAGTGCGACATGCCCTTGCTAAACGGACCCGCCCCCCACCCCCCCAACCAGGACACGGACAAACAAGGCCTCTGCTAAGGCTAAAAAAAGGACAAGACTTTGGAGTCTTGAGTTCAGCATGTTTAAGAAACGAGAGTCTGGTGAGTGCACAGTAAAGTCCCTGTGCGAGGCCTGCTATTCCAGCTTGGCCTTCTTGTTGTTATCACCGCCATTCTCTTCTGCTGGTGCTGCCAGTGCTGCCATGTCCTCCAGTTTCCGCTTCCCACTTTCAGCAGGTGGGTGTGTATTACGGGGTTTGAAACTGATAATGATGCAGGTCATGTTATCACAGCCGGTGCCATCCCCTGAGGTGTCTGGAGCCAAACACTGATCCAGCAGCTGAGGAGGGACAGGACAGGTTAGCAGAGAGCACAGACACAGCACTTTGAATAACCTGAGACACTGGGCCCATTCCAGCAACTGACAGTGGCTTAGGGGCTGCCAGGCCAGAATGGTGTGGGCTGGGTTCAAATGCTGTTCGCAGCCAGACAAGGGACAGAAATGGCCTCGGCAGCCCTGGTTTTCTGAAAGTGGACAGAAACTCCTTCGGCTTGACAGCAACCTAGAGGTCAGAGACACTGGTCAGAGTGCCAAAGGAACTGGGTCCCAATTCAGAGGCATCTCTGCTCCTGTTCCAGCCAGCGTTGCAGCTCATGTGCTGCCAGATATCCCAAGTGCTGAACAAATCAGTCTGATGGAGAGGGAGGGTAGTCAGACACCAAGCTGGGATGCAGAAACACTGTGTGCTGAAGGCATGGTGAAGCTCTGGACCTTACCTCTTCTACGATGGAGGAGAGCGGCCTCAGGACTCCATTCTCATCCTTTTGGGTGATCTTGGACTGGATGAAATCCACCACTTCCTGGCTGCTCATCACATTCCTGCAGAGTGGAGAGGTCAGAAGAGCAAGCAAAGGGAGCAGTCATGCCACAGTGCCCCGAGAGAGCCTCTCTATGGCAGGGAGCTGATGGGAACAAGGCTGCATGCAGTGAGGAACAGGAGGGTTCAGGGCTCAGCACACTGTGATGTCCCTCCAGCTGAGAACAGCTCCTCAGGGGCCCAACTTAACTCCCTGAGGTCATGGGGAAAAAAGGGCTGATTAGCATCCAGGGCCCTTGGGCCTTCCTGAAGCTCAGCTCCAGAGAAAGATCAGAGTAGCGATGCCCAAGAGGCAGAACTGCTCCCTCACTACTCACCAGATTCCATCACAGGCAATGACCATGAAGTCGTGGTCGTCATTTATTGTCAGCACTTTGATGTCAGGCAAGGCAGAGATCATCTGTTCTTCTGGAGGCAGATTCTTGTTCCGCTTGTAGAAGTGATCACCTGTAGTGGAGAGGAGGATCAATTTTTGCTGTGGTTGGACCCTGGCAATGCTGCCTACCCCCAAACAGTGAGAAACACTACCCTGCCAAAGGGCAACCCCAGCAGAATCAGAGCCAGTGCTCCCACAACCAGAGCAGATCAGGCTGTGGGCACATCAGAGAAATACGCCACATGTTCAAGGCATCAGCTTTGGCGAGCCCAACACGCTGTTACCATGCAATGGGAAAGAGGTGCTTTTGCCAGTTCAGCATCTCTTCACCCCAAACCAAATGCCACTTTTCCAATTCCTGGGGCAACACCAGGCCAACAGCACATGGCATCTGACAACACTGGCTGAGATCCTGCAGCAGCGCTCAAGAGATGAGCTATCACGTGTCTTGGAGGAGGATTTGCAGCTCACCCTAGCACTAGTGTGGCTTTGCTGTGGTAACACTAGACGCTAATTTTCCAGAAGCTCAGGCTGTCCAGGGCCAGATATTTCAGTGCAATGCCCACATCACACTGCCGGATTCAGGTCTTCCCAAGCCCCCAGTAGCCAAAGCTCACTTGAGAAAACTGATCCTCAGCTCTGACTAGCAGGCTTATGTGGAATTACATCCTAGAAAGGGACTTCTAGGACCACCGCAAAATAGTAGGTGGAAATGCCAGTGTCTGCCTAGATAAACAGACTCCTAGTTTCCGTCCTAAATGTGTTTTTCTCTCTTTACCCTAGGATAATAATTTCAATGGTTTAGGTCTTTCTGCACAAGTACTCTCCACTCACACCCTTAGCTGCTGACATTTCCTTCCGTTCTCTGTGTGTTTCCCAATATATTCTCAGTGTCATTCACTACCCTTTCCTTAATGCCTCCCAGCATCTCATCTGCTCAGACTGGGCCAAGACCTTGTTTGGCTGCTAACAGGCATGCCCAGTCTCCTAAGCCATTAATTACTCCAACACTGCTCGTAAGAGACCAAAAGATGAGTACAAACAACAGTCAGGTGCTGCCTAAAGCACTGCAGCAAGGGGGATGGAGTTTGTACACTTAAAAGGCAAGGCTGGCTCAGGCACAAATGAGCTCAAACTGGTATAAAGTTAGGTCCCCAGGAAGCAACATACCAAGGGTCCTTCAACAGCCTCCTAACAGGAAAAAAATCCTGTTCAAAAGTCAACAGCCTGTTTTTGAGACATTTTATATGAGGTGGTTTCTGACAACCCAGCTGTTGGCACAACAGCCTTGGAGGTTTCACACACTCTGTCCTGCGCTGGAGCCTGGTAGGTGCTAGGTGCTGCTGTCTGCCAGTTTCATGGCCATTCTCTAACTAGACTGAAATCTCGCATCATCAAATGTTGAATAGGTTCTACTCATCATCCAGTTAAAAACTGTTCCTTAAACTTAGCGGCTGGCAAATGCTGGAAGCACGGAAGCGGTTTCCTGCGCACAGCACTCTAAGGCCAGGCATGCCAGCATTCACCCCCATCTTGCTCACCAATTGCCCTGGAGAGGTTGAGACCACCGTTCACTCTCCCATCCATGGTGACCTTGCCGCCAGCGTTCTTTATCCTGGCCAGCTCCACCTCATCCTCCGGCTTATGGTCATACGACATGTCGACAGCTTTGCCACCTTCTGACACTACGCAGCGTGAGTCTCCAGCATTAGCCACGATCAGCTGCTTGCCCCGGATAAGCGCCACAACAGCAGTTGTCCCACTGTCAGAGCCAGGCTGCAAGAAACAAATGGTTTTGCTGAGACTCCTTTCTCTTGCTCCATATCAGGTCAATAAGGGAACCAGCACTAGCCACCACAGACCCAGCAGTGTCCCAAACCCTGAGGTGCTGCGTCTCACCCCTTCTTCCTATAAGCGCACACAGAACAATGGAGAAAAGCCTGAGGGAAGTGTGAAATACAGCAGGAGTGTGTTCATTGAGAGGTAGGGTCAAGCAATACCTCCATTCCAGCCTCACAAAGCATCAGTGGTTCAGCATTCTCCAGTGTTCAACATGTCCTGCTATACCCTCAGCTCTAATGTGTTGATTCCAGCCCCAGCCCAGCTCAAGCAGAAGCCTCATTGCAAACCAAGACATCTCTCCAAAGAGAGGTTGGCACCTTGGAAGCTGTAGTCCCCTTTTCCTGACATCCTGGGTCCCTGGCCCATCTGCCAGCACTGTCATGGGCTGAGGAGCCACAGCCTTGGCCTGGCAAAGAGCAATGCTCTTCCCAGGAACAGCAGTGCCAGCAGACCAGTCCTGCTACTGTCCTGTTCTCTCCTTCCACGCCAACCCCCACAGCGGTTTCTAAGCACAGCAAACCCAGCAGTGGGGTCAGCCTCTTCTGATCTCAACCTGTTGCCCACATCCATGCCCTATCCCTCAGTGTTTTGCATAAAGTCAGGCTGTCAGCAGCTGTGTTCAGCCTCAGGAGAACAAAAGGGGTGTTTTATCCTCATCTGAATGGAAGTAACTCATTGCTGAGTCCCCCCCGCAAGTGCCCTTGGCTCCACGCTATGCTGCAGAACACAACAACAGGGTGTGCACCTCCTCTTTCCCCTCCATGCCTGGTAACAACATTTCCTCCTCTTCATCCTCATCCTCCTCTGCTTCTTCGGTGTCATCTTCATCATCTTCATTCTCTGCCTCTTCACTGCTGTAACCATCCTCATCTTCGCTGCATTCCTACAAGAAACGAGAGATACCACCAGGAGTCACACAGGACACTCGCAGTGCCCTCCCCAGACAGCTGGTCCCTCCATCTTGGGGACACATGATAAGTTCGCCCCAGAAGACTGAGATGACCTGGTACCTACAATCAGAGCAGCTAGTTTCGACTACCACAGTGAACGAAGGGATGATGCATGCAGCAAGACCAAGGGCTACCCATTATGACTGCTGCACCGATGAGGGTATGTTTCCTTCAGGGTTATCTAAACAATCCCCAACACTCCCGTGAGATAGTGTCAAAGTATCAGCCTGAAAAACCTACTCCTAGGACACACCTAGGATGAGCCAGAGGCTCGTAGCTCAAGTACCACAGTAAGCAATGCATTCTGCCCAGCCAGAAGGCCACTCTGTCCCACTGCTGTTTCCTACCTCACTGTCTTCCTCCTCTTCCTCAACCTCATCTGACTCATCCTCACTGTCCTCAAAAAATTTGGATTTGGCTGTGCGCTGGGGCTTTCCCGTAGAGGAGCAGGAGGGCCCGGCCTCCCCAGTAGAAGAGGTGACGGCCTCGTCACCTTTGCCTAGTTCAGGCTTCTGCAGAGCAGGGCTGTTGCCTCCAGCGCTGGCTTTGTCTGAGGTGGAGGAAATACCCGTGACTTCTTCATCTGGCTTCCCATTCTTCCTCTCCTTGTGGTCGGTAAGCTCCCCTGGGTCAGCCTCTCCATTCATACTTGATTCCCCATCATGCTGCTTGCCTGTCCCCTCTGCAGCGTTCTCCCCAGCTGGAGCTAAAGACTTGTTTTTGAGGTTCTTGGTGCAGTTTTGTCCATAACGTGTGAGAAGCTCCTCAATGGTCATTGTGGCTTCTTCATGCAGAAGAGCAGCTTCCTCATTATCCACTAAAAACGGAAAGGGGGAGGGGGATGAGGACAAAGAGGGTCAGAAAGCAGGATACATCACCATAGCAGCAGCTGTGCAGCACACACTGGGTTCAGCAGCGAGCTGCCCTGACTGGAGGTTGTTATTGCAGACAGGTTTCAGCAATGCTCAACAGGCTGATCACTAGCAGGCACAGAGAAACGCAGCCAGGCCTGCACCGACCCACAGCTTCCAGGCGCTGCAGATGAACAATATGCAAATGGCAGGGGAATGGCTTCTAACCACAGCCGATGCATACAGCCTGCACGTTACCCTAGTGCCTCCAGCCTCTGATCCTATCTGGCTGACTTGCAGGCAGCACAGAGTGTTTAAATTAGCTGTAAGGTTGGAGGGTTAAAGCCTCATATTTCATGAGTGCAAGCTCATCTGAAGCTGCGGGGGAAGCAGATAGACCACTTTCATGTGCAGAGTTGTTCATTAATACTGCAACTGGGAACAAGAAGTTTTTGTTATAGCAGTTGCTCCATGGGCCTTAAGCACCACAGGGATCCCAACCAGCTGTAATCTAGACACTTAGGAACAGATGATAGAATAGCTTTAGGCAGTGAATGCAGTATCTCCCAAGTGGGACACTGGACAGAAAACAGGATAACTTTCCCTAAACTATGAGCCAGTGACCACCATTTCCCTATTGACATCCCCTTGGTTATCATTTTCTTTGCTAATTAATCCTCAAAGGAAAAGAAATACCCATATCCCAAATACTCCTGAAAGTACAGGACAAAAAGAAGAAAAACTCAACCAAACAAACAAAAAACCACTTTGTCCCTGTCAGCTGGAGAATGAGGGCCAAGAAATTCAGCATTTTCAGACCAACATACGGTGTTCAAGGTGACAGTATCGCTTTACATCTGCTTCAAGGCTAGTCACAAGATACTCAGCCGAGAGCAGCACAGGATTCTACCCTGGGATTCACCTTCTAGCTGGCTTCATGGTCTGGCAACTACCTGCTGGTGGAAAAGCACGCTTGCTTCTTTGTGAGAAAAAGAATTGCTGAAGAGACCAGAATCTACTTCAATCCCATCTGCAGCTGGTGTCTGCCACCAGCCTGGGAGAGCTAAGCACTGGACATCATACTGTTTCACCTCACAACTTAGCCTACTTCCCAGCTCAGAGGTTTCTGACACATCCTAGAAATCTGCACCCCACGGAGAAAGCCCTGCGGAAAACTGTGACGGACTGGTTTGTTTTTCATAGGATTAAGCTACCAAATGAATCAGAATTCCCCTAGTACCAGCCCAAAGCAATAAACAGTGTTGAGCGATGGCAGTTCAACTCCAGCTGAAATTTAACTAAGAGATTTGGACAGAAAACCTTCTGCTAAAGGAGACCTGGCCCAACTGCTCTCAGTCCCTGGCCTGGAGCTGCAGTCTTGTCTATTCAGTGGCATCTGACTTACCATCATCTTCATCAGCAACTTTCTCCTTCTCATCTTCATCATCTTGTGGTCGCCCAGCCATCTGAGAGAGCTCTTTAATCACCTCCTCAGTGGTGAGCTTGGCATCTATGGCTAAGAAAGCATCTTCCAGGGCCTACGTATGAACACAGACATGAGAGTGTGCACAGTTTCATCTTTCTTACAGGATGCCTGCGTGTCACGCTGTGCAGTCAAGTCTCTTCCAGAACGCACACCATACAGAATCACAGAATGGCTGAGGCTGGCAGGGACCTCTGGGGTCCATCTGATCCAACCCCCTGCTCCAGCAGGGACACCCAGAGCCAGTTGCCCAGGACTACATCCAGACAGCTTCTGAATAGCTCCAAGATGGAGACTCCATCACCTCCCTGGGCAACCTGTGCCAGTGCTCAGTCACCCTCACACTGAAAAGTGTTTCCTGATGTTCAGAGGGAACTTCCAGTGGTCCAGTTTGTGCCTGTGGCCTCTGGTCCTGGCACTGGGCACCACTGAGAAGAGCCTGGCTCCATCCTCTTGGCACCCTTCCTGCAGGCATTTATAGACATGGATTCAATCCCCTGAGCCGTCTCTGCTCCAGGCTGAGCAGTCCCAGCTCCCTCAGCCTCTCCTCATAGCGGGGATGCTCCAGTCCCTTCAGCATTTTCATGGCTCTTCGCTGGACTCTCCCCAGTCCGTCCATGACCCTCTTGTACTGGGGAGCCCAGCACTGGACCCAGCGCTCCAGGGGTGGCCTCACCAGCACTGACCAGAAGGGAAAGATCCCCTCCCTCCTCCACCTGCTGGCAACACTCCTAATGCAGCCCAGGACACCATTCGTTGCCTTTGCAGCAAGGGCCCATTGCTGGTTCATGGTCAACTTGGTGTCCACCAGGACCCCTGGGGCCTTTTCTGCTGAGCTGCTTTCCAACTGGGTGGCCCCCAGCACGTACTGGTGCTATGGGGTTGTTCCTCCCCAGGGGCAGGACTTTGCACTTCCCCTCGCTGAACTTCATGAGGTTCCTGTCAGCTCATTTCCCCAGCCTGTCCAGATCCCTCTGCACTACGGAGCAGCACGACCCTCTGGTGTACAGCTCCTCCTCCCAGCTCCGTGTCACCTGCAAGCTTGCTGAGGGTACGCTCTGCCCCATCCTCTAGATCATTAATGAAGACGTTAAACGAGACTGGACTCAGTACTGACCCCTGGGGTACCCCGGTCGTTACTGGCCTCCAACTAGACTTTGTGCCGCTGATCACCACCCTCTGGGCCTGGCCATGCAGCCAGTTTTCAATGCACCCCACTGTCTGCTCATCCAGCCCACACTTCCGCAGCTTCTCCAGGAGGATCTTATGGGACACTGAGTCGCGAGCCTTGCTGAAGCCCACAAGAGGCCTGGGGACAGGACAGCATTCAAAGCCAGTGTGGGGAATGGCTCAGCATGCAGGCTCCTCTACCCAGCAGACAGGCTTATTGCAGTCAGCGATCACAGCCAGCTTGGGGTCAGCAAAGCACGATACTTGGGTGTTTCAGCCTAGAGCAATAGCCACACACTGATTCAAGTTTGCTTTGTAGACTATCGTCAGTCTAGATGTTATCTGAAGTTCTGGAGGGACTGCCTTCCCCTCACTCACACTGCTACAGATCCCAGCACCAACCCACCCAACACCCGATGTCAGATCGGGCATTAGTACTATGAGGGGGAATTACAGCAGAGGGATTGCTTGGTGGAAGCAAGACACAAACCTCCCACCTCTGACAAAAGCTACCCCCGACCCCAAAAAACAACACACCAAAACCACGCAAAGAACCAGGCCACACCTTTGACTGGAACGAGTCTGAAAATTAAAAAAAGGCAAAAAAAGCAGCTGGAAAATAGAATATTTATCTTTGGAAATACAATCAACACCTGGTGTACACTCCTAGAAACAAGGAAGGGAAATTAAAATGGAAGACACAGCAGACAGATCTTGGAGGGACGGGGCCCTGCACATAAGTATTTGGTACCTAAACAAGGGCTTTCCTCCACATTGGTGCTTGCTTCATGGCAGAGCTAGATTCTTACCTTTTGCAATTTGCCTTCCTTATAGGCCTTCTGGTCTTTGATTATCTCAGGAAGATACTTGGCACAGTACAGGGCAACTTCTTCTCCTGAAAGAGAGCAGAAATCTTTTAAAGAGGCTGTCCCTCCCAGAAGCAAAACGCACTCTTGAGCAACTGAATTCCTGAGGCAAATCTTGGGACACAAACCAGAACTAACCCAGACACGGAAAAGTCACACAGCAACAGACTGCTGGGGATCTGAGTCGCACCTCCCAGCAGGCTGCATCTCCAGAACTGCAGGGCTTGCTGCTGACCTCTGACAAACCTCAATGAGTTCTTACCTATCGGGTTTGGCCAAGCTATAAGCTTCTGGAAAGGGAGCTTAGGCCCATTTTGGTGCTTAGGCCAACTGTTTAGGCCCGTCCCACCCAGGAAGGTCTATTTTCACATGTAAGCGCAGGTATAAACAACAAGCAGGGGAAAAAGAAAGCTTTTGGTCAAGGTAAGCTCTTTCTCAGAGCATTACTGACACCTGATGAGCAGCACAAAAAGCACTGTATATTCTAGTGTGTATTCTACACCAAGGAAAACAATGCCACAGCCTTGAGATAAGCCCTTCAGGAAGATGGGGGTCCTTATCAGTAGAGCAGTCATCCTGGTAAGGAAGGTGTGAGTTGTGTGCACAGCATGAGTGAACGGTGGCCAGAACACCAGGCTACCAAGAGCACAGAGGATAACTTGAACTGACAGTCAACAATACAAACCAAGCACCCACTCTTAGAGCAGCTGAAAGATTTTCAAAAGCTGGAAACATGGCAGCAGCTCAGTAATTAATACTGTCAAGTATGCAACAGAGCAGAGGAGACATTTTTTGTGATCATGACGGTGCTACTAAGAGAGGAAGAAGATTAAGCAGTGAGGGATTGTGCATTTCTGTAGTTCATCTTGGCAAGAGGGACCAGAAAGAATAGTGCGACTTGCAATAGATCAATCTAGTAATTCAGGTTTTTGTATGAGAGGTGAAGAACGATGTCGGGCATAGCAACCCGACTCAGAGGTCACGAGAAAGAAAAATTAGAGCTAGAAACTGAGAAACAAACTAAATGACAGCCACAGAAGGGTGGCAGAGAGGGGAGCAGGGCAGACTGCAGGCAGGTAGAGGGGCCCAGCTGCAGGGTCCAGGAGCGTGCTTAAGACTGTGCTGGATGAGCCATTCTCACAGTCGAGACTTTCTGCACACTGCTGGCTTTCCTAGGGCTATAGCTAAAGGCAAGAGAGCCACGCGTGCTCCTTCCTGGCTACAGAAGGAAGGTTTTTACAGCAGAGCTCTAACAGCCATTCAACTCTTGATCTCCCTGCTAGCACATCTCAGCTTCCCTCCCATTATTCCAGACAAACAGAGGCTGTGCAGGGCACGAAGAGAAGTAATGCATGCAAGAGCAAAGTTCTGTGAAGGAAAGGGAAGCAGGGGAATTGAGGGGAAAGTATGAGAAGGGTAGGAAGTAGCTAGCCATCAGCCGAGCAAAGGGAGAGGCAGAGGGAACATAGCAGGAAGTGAAAAGGTGGTGAGATTTGAGAGAAAGAAACAGCAGACAAGGGACTTTTCAAATGTGTCTGCAGAGAAGGGATCAAGTGGCTGTTGACAAAGAACAGAAACCTTGAAAAGCGGTTGCCGTTAAAATAGCGCGGCAAGAAGTTCAATGCTGCAGCTGTAGATAACAAAAAGACTGAGCTCTATTCTGACCGTGGCTCTCAAAAATGCGGAGTGGGAGGAAGGCGGGGGGGAAGAGGAAGAACACAGAAAAATAAGTGATCTAAGAGAGAAATAGGAGTGACCCTAGCATTTTAATGAGAACTTAAAAGGGAATATACCAAGGTGACCTAACAATCACAGAAAAATGGCAGAGAACCAAAACTGGCCAGCCCTTACAGGACCTCAGATGAAGAGGACTGACAATTAATGTCCATTGACATGGGCTTATGAAAGCAGATCTTGCAAATCCAGCTCAACATCTGGTCTTAAAGATACTATGATTTTGCCTGATAAAACTAAACACGCTGATGTAACAGATTTAGGTAAGGTGTATAACTTGCATATACATATATAACTTACATATATGTATATAAGACAGCACTTTACTTAAAAAGTTAAACTTTCAAGACAGCACATGCTGAATAGATTAAAGAACTGCCAACTACCAGTCATGAGATGAAACTGAACAGAGAATCACAGGGGAAGATGTGTTTATATGCAGTTTTGAAGGACGGGCTCCAGATGATACTGTAACATTTTTATTAAAGAGCCAAAATAACACAAAATTTCTATGAGAAAATTATAGACAGAGGGAGTGGTGAATAATGACAGTGATAGGTCTTCCAAATCAATTGATGAACTGGGGGGAGTGAGCAGGGGCTGCTCCAAGAGGTATGGCCACCAAGGAAAACATGTGCACAGTCTTGGACCATGGCAGAAAACCACCCAGCAGATCCGAATGCTCCTGGAACAACAGGCCAGGAGCACACTATGTGTGTCCTTTTATTTAGGCTGCTTTTACTTAGAGTGCAAATTAGCAGGCCATAAAACGGTAGCCCTGAAGCACCTGCAGAGAACACCGACAAATGCTACATCCTCGCTCGTATGACAGGGATGGAGCAGACCAGCCTGGCCCAAATGTGGCTGGGGCAGTTTGCTGCGGGGACACAGGGCTCCACCATGGGCAGAGCTGTTCCAGTTCCAGGACTTGGCCGGCAACTTGGTTGAGACCTAGACGTGATGGCAATGCACTCCCAGATAAAGGCTTGACCAGTAAGCAAGGCGGTGCGCTGAGTGTGCTTCAGCAGTCCAAGGAGGAAAAAAACTAGGAAAACTGCAGGAATATCCAAATCAGGAACTACAGGACAGGGAACAGGCCCAGTGGGCTGCCGACACAACTGCCGGTCATCGCAGGGGGCATCTGCAACCTCCTCCAGTTTCTCTTCCAACCTGCAATCATTCCTGCCTGCCCAATGTGGACCACCATAATGGCACTGACATCTCTTCCTCATCTCATTTTGACACTCTCTGGGGCACTGCACTGCATCATCCAGAGTGTGTGACAGAGGTGGGTCATCTGCATGCAAGCCATGCTGTGCCCTGCAGCTCTTCAGAGGCTTCCCCGATGGTCTTACACAAATGCTAAACAGGAATGGGGTGGGTAAAAGCCTGCATCGCTTGTACCAGGTAACTGTTCTGGCAGAACTGGCCACAGCTACCTGCTGAGATCAGAAAGGGGGAAGAGAGCAACCGACGAGCACCCCCTTCCCTGCCCAGCAGGGTCTGCAGATGAGGCAGCAGCTCTGTGCAATCTGTGCTACTGGAAGCAGCTGACAGATCTAATAATACCAGTGTGGACACCTGATCACCCACCAGATGGAAAAGATGACCGAATGTTGTAATCTTTCTGCCACAGCTAGGGACAAGGGATTTTCCTCACAGCAACAAGTAGCTTGATCCGAGAAAGCTACCGACAGCTTTGCAACCTTGGCCCCAATACATCCCCTGTAAGCAGGCAGGGCATGGGGCTGGAGCACAGACTGCAGGAAAGGAGGGTGTAGCGAGGTGGGGGTTGGTCTCTTCTCCCAAGTAACAAGTGATAGGATGGGAGGCAATGGCCTCAAGTTGTGCCAGGGGAGGTTTAGATTGGATATTAGGAAAAACTTCTTCACAGAGAGGGTTGTCAAGTATTGGAACAGGCTGCCCAGGGCAGTGGTCGAGTCAACACCCCTGGAGGTATTTAAAAGACGGGTACACGAGGTGCTGAGGGACATGGTTTAGTAGTGGACAGGTACGGTTGGACTCGATGATCTTAAAGGTCTTTTCTAACCAAATGATTCTATGATTCTAAGATGCTTTCCACAAGCCTGGCAGCACTGTGCAAAGCAATACAATAAAGATCTTGCTCTGTCACCACAGAAGCAGGAAGCCAGCCCCAATATGAAAAACTTCAGCAGTTAAACAAGCCATTTCTTTGAAACAGGGACACCGAGATTAAATAGTGGTTGCGGAATGTCCGATGTGCCTGACTGTGGCTATGCAAAGACAAATTACTGTAAGAGAATTTGTAGGTGCCACAGAAGACAAGAAAACTTTGCTGCTTCCTGCACCGCTCCAGCACAGATGTCACAAAAAACATTTCTGCTGCAAAGTGATGAGGCTTCACACAGGACCCTTTTGCCAGTCTCCTAGACGGCTCTCTTCATCGGCTGCAGCTCACCCTCAAACCAGGCCACCCTCTGTGAGCACAGCTGGTCATGGTGGTACCCTGTCTCCCTTGCTCAGAGGACGCAGAGGTGCTCACTTACAGTGTTTTTATCAAAACATTTAGAAAAACAAGATTCTCCTTTGGATTCCTCCGCAAGGAGGAAGCAAGAGCAGGATAAGTGCATGAGTGCAATATAGCATAGCAAGGTAAGCGTGAGGAACTGCCACACAGGCTCTTCCCCTCACCAAGGTGGGCAAGAGCACAGGACCATCTCCCCAGGGGGAGGAATGAAGTCTGCTGCTTGTACCTTCCAGACAAGGCTCTACACATTCCAGGGTGCATTTTAAACTGCAGAAGTCCTGGCGCTGACAGTTTTAGGACAGCAGGGAAAAGAAAACCTCACCAAATACAATTTCCACCTGTTCACACTTCCCCAAGAAGAGGGACAGAGGAGAAGCAGAGGTACAAAAGCAGACCCTGGTACCCATGGGTGTGGAGTGCCTTCAGCTGTCAGGGACTTCAAAAGCTTCAGGGGCTGAACACTTAGAGAATACAATTACTCACATATAACCATAATACATAACCAACAATGAATCCAGGATCACATCTTCCACGTCTCCAGTGTGAAACCCACTGTAAAAACTCTCAAAGTCTCCATGAATCAATTTATCGATGTTTTCTAGAGGAGCAGCATCCAGCTAAATAATGCCAAAGCCTCAGCTGCATTTCCTGCTTAATGCGATACAGATGCAGTAGTAGGAAGATCTTCAGGAAGTTAGAGTAAAATATGTAACACGTAGCACTGAATTCAGTGAAAAAGTAAATATCTGGAGGACTCTCCAGACTGTGTACTTTTATGTTCCTACAGAATTATAAAAAGAGACCGCTTTTGTTTGCAAGAGAGCATGTGGAGTTTTCAGGATGTCTGAAAGACCACGCAGAAAGGTGAAAGCATACATGGGAAAGTTCAGGTCTCGGAGCACATTTCTGCACGGCTAGATGCCACTGCCAAAACCCACATCTGATTCAGTTTTAAAAGCAGGAATCACATTCAGATGAAATATAGAACAAAGTCAATTTATCTCAGCATTTCGGGCAAGGCTGGCTCCAGAGTACCTAAGACCCAGCTGGAATCTCACTGCAGTACGATTTCTCCATCTCCAGGAGCACAGGCTTGAACAGGACGTGTGAAGACAAGAATGGGCAGCAGCCTCAGGGCAAGAAAAAGGCCTCCAGAGATACAAGGTTCCTAGATCACATCTTTTTCAGTGCCTGTACATGCACAAACCCATCCTCTCTCATCTTCACAAGGCTGAAAGTAGATCCCACTCCAAGATTTGATCTGTATTTAGACACATACACACCATTTGAATCTAAAATAAAGAAAGCTTAGAGACAAACAACAAATAAAATAACTAACAACAAATATCACAGAATCCCTATGGATTGGAATACTATGCCAAAACAGGAAAAGAAAAAATTTAAGGCCACCCTGAGACAATGACAGGGAGGCAGAATGCTAAGGCAGGTCAGAAGGCAGGACGACCAAGAACGGGGCAAGAGAGATCCATTGCTCTGCATACAAACTGGAAAAAAATTACAACAGGGCTCGCTGTATTCAAATTAAACACCCTGGTAGGAGCAAAAGGAAAACCTCAGTATGATAACGTTGACCTCCGAAAAGGGGGATCTACGTGTAAACGAAGACACTTTAATTTAAAAGGAAAGGAAATGAAAAGAAACAGCTAGAAGGATCAAGCATGTGTAGATAGCAACAGAGAATGGTCAGAAACACCATACTGGAGGTGCAGAGTACCTGTACATCATTCTCCAAGATTTGGGAGCAGGGAGGCCAGGGCAAGTAAAAAGGCAACTGGGGAAGGCAAAAAACCAGCAGCATCTTTCAAAAACTGGAAGTCTTGTCCACAGGGCGAAAACATAAAAGAAAAAATGGTCAGTGAAATGGAAAGCTAAACATGAAAAAAAAAAAACCAAACAACCCCACCCTTTTTCAAGGAACACAATAATAAAAACTTTCCCCAACCTGCCTGGAGCAGGAAGCTTACTGGAGAGTTTAAGGTTGATAGATGAGCAAGGTATAAAAGAAAAGCTAAATTAATTCTTTGCACTGGCAGCTAATAAAGCTTAGTGAGGTTCCCACCCTAAAACCTTCTTTTAC
Organism: Balaeniceps rex; assembly: GCA_013401315.1. Lineage (NCBI taxonomy): Eukaryota > Metazoa > Chordata > Aves > Pelecaniformes > Balaenicipitidae > Balaeniceps > Balaeniceps rex. Next base: position 119,958 of record VYZW01014833.1, on the reverse strand, counting down.
ATGGGACAGACCCAAGGAATTGTTTAAAACTAAAGAACTTATGTATCAATAAAATCATACAGAAGTAGGGATGTGCAAAAGTTGATTTTCAGAGTCAGGTTCAACTATATCCATATCCTTCCTGATAAGGTTTGTCTAGGAAGAGCTGTAGAGATTCAATCACTGGAAATATAAAACACAAGTTAGAAAACCATGCCAGTGCTTTGCCATTCTGATTAATGCCTTTCCCTAATGTCTACCTTGATTCTTTCCTATTGTATTTAAAAAAACCCAAACACGTTACTTCACGTCCTATACTAATGGGAACGTCATAAGAGTGTCAAAAGTCTTTCTAAAACCTAACACACGAAGTAGACCTTCCTGTTAGCTGAGAAACTAACACACTGGTCTTGAATAGATTGGTTTGATATTATTCATTCTTGACCAGTTTTTGCTAGCTGCTACTTATCTTCATATCTGCTAGATGCTCACAAACAGTTTCTGAATTCCTGCAAGAAATAACATTAAGTTGAATAGTTGAATCCCTATAGCCTTTTTCCTTTGTCCTTTTCTGGCTTTCAAAACCAACCCATCATCCCAGTGTTCTCAAAGATAATCTTCAGGATAGCAGCAGCTGCTCCACCCAGGTCTCTGCACACTCTAAGATGAAGTTCAGGAGGAAAATAATTTCAAAACATTCAATCTAAATGCTTTAGACTGAGACCATATCTTTTGAAGAACTACTAGTCAGCTACCTACCCAGGCTGACCTTTTTAATGACTACTACAAAAAAAGGTCTTAAACTCTTACTTACATATTGGCAGAATTAGATAACGCAGTTCTAAAGGAAAACGAGAAATCATGAACTGCGGTACGTAACCTTCCACTTGAATCTGCTCCATTATCAGAAAAACAAAAGGCATACATATACCAAAAAATGAATTAAAAAGCCTCAGAGTGGTGGAAACTGGGTTCACAACACTACAGACCAGCATATCTGGTATATGAACGCAGCAAACAGTAGAAATTGTAATAAACAGAATTAGCATTTACATGGATACATATGGTAGAATGGGCAGGGGTTAAATATACAGCAGGGGGGTAAATATCACAAACTGGTCAATGGTTTTTTGAAGAGTCAATGAGCAGGAGGAAATAGGTAATTTAGTTGATCTACTCCATATAGATTTTCAAAAAGCTTTCAAATAAATCATCAAATGTTTTACATACTAAGATGTCATGGGAAAAGAAATAAGTTTTGATAGAAGTAGACAGTTTTCAAAATGGAGGATGGCTACTAGGAGCATTCCTTGAAGACTTAAGTTGTTCAACATCTACATAAATAATCTGGAAAAGAAGTCGATACCTGTGAAATTTTCACGGCATCAAAGCGACGGATCATTCAGAATGATGAAAACTAAAATAATTTGTAAAATTTTACAGCAAGATCTTGTGCTTTTGTGTGATATTGGCAGATGAAATTCCTCACTGACAAAGACAAGAACGTGAAAAAAAGAAAAGACAACCAACCTCCATATGCACATTGGATGGACTCAAAGCCATCTATTACCACTTAGGAAAGATCTGGAAGAAACTAAGGACAGAGTTCTAAAAATGTCAGCTTACAGTTTATTTGTATGAAAACAGCTAACACGTTGTTAGGAATTGTTAGGAAAGGAACTGAGAACAAAGCAGAAAACACTCATGTCACAATAAATTCACAGTATATCTGTAACTTGAAAGCTACAGGCAGTTCTCGTCAGCCTAACTAAAAGCACGCTGCAGAGGTAGAGGATGTCCAAAAAAACCCAGGATAAATGTAATCAGAGCTGTGGTACAATATAATGTTTGGAATCCATGGCTATACCCAACAACAGCAGCCTAATGAGTTCCATGGCCCAGGCATTTCATCACCTATGCTAAAAATTACTAGAATGATCCATGGTGCAATTTTCGCTTAAGTTAGTTAGCACTCTCATAATTTCTGGACACAGTTCAGGATCTAGTAGGAACCAGGGACCAACAGACAGTTTGGATGCAGCCACACTATGTTAAATGCTAAGATAGTTTAATAGCATCAGCGTGGCCAGACTCTGCCAATTGACCTCAGGGCTGGAAAACGGGTGCTGCTGTTAATAATACAGATTCAGCTGTATGACCAGAGACAAGTCTAGGAGTCTTCTGACTGGAAGAAAGGACATGGAGTCCAAAATTATGAAAGTGAAAAGTGCTAATGGAGTGATTATTTGCTAATTTCTCATAAGTGTTGGGGATATTGCAGTGAAATTATCAGGCAGCAGATTTAGATCAAAGTCTTTTTTCAAATAATAAAGTTCTACACAAAACATCCTATGCAAATAATCACCAAACATATAAACCTGGTTTAAAATGCAATTAGACAAATTCATGAAGAGTTAGTTCATCAAGAAGACTCAAGCATGTCTCTAAGATTGAATGGCTGTGACCTCTAGCTCAGGGAGCCCTTAAGTGGGGAATGGAAGCTGGGAAGGTATGTGAAGGAATGGATCCACCTGTTCTGGTTTTACTCTTTCCTTGGGCAACCAGTACGGGCAACCACCAGGACATACCGACCAGACAGGCAGACCTTTGGTCCAATCTCATGTAGTTTTTCTTATTGCCACCGTTCTGTGACTATCCTGTCTAGCTTATTCACCAAGAAAATAGCCATTCTTAAAAGTTTTAGAAGATGGAATGCAAATCGCATTTCAATTTTGTATCAACCCATGACGTTCCTTCTAGAAATCCTAAGAAACTTTCAGAACCTTAGTCAATAATATCTATCAAAGAAAATGCTTCCCAAGAAGGAGCAAGCTTTCTAATGACAGAGAGATGCTTGCCCCAGCAGCCACGGGGCAGCCTAGAAGAGCCATACCAAAGGACTCTGAAGAGAACAGTGGATGCAGTTACCTCCGTGTCCATCGTAGACCGAGAACATGGCTGTTTCACTGTCCAGCTCGGGTATGCAGTTGTGTGCATCCTGAAAGAGAGAACAAAAGTCTGGAATGACTTGGATTGCACTAGACCCCCGCAGGGAAGTGGGAGACAGAACAGGGAGGCTATGAGCACTGACACAGGGATTCTCAAATGTGGAGGGAGAGCAAGAACGGTAAGAAAGCCTCTTCTCATATTCTCAAAAGCTTACCTGGCGAGGACTCATCTTCAAAGAGGGGGTACAGATCTTTAATGTTATGGTGCTCTCTGTGTTAGAGCAGTAACACGGCCTTGTCACCATGAGATTGTACTGGAAACCCCTTCAGATCCTCAGTACAACTCCTCTAGATATGGCCAAGCTCAAGCCAGAATCACATCCCTCTGCTCATGGCACTTGTAATGCCTGCGTTATTGTAGTAGCTCACAGGCCTTAAAGCACATGAGGCAGCAAGCTGTGCTCTACTGCACAAACTGGTACCTATGCTGACAGCTGGCTAGCTGAGCACAACTATAGAAATACAAGTTATACTGGCAACTTCCCCCACACAGACAAATGCAATGGCTCAGGGTCACCCATGGAGCCTGGCCATTCCCACAGACACTCTCTTCCCCAGTTCTTGCCAAACAAGGGCCATGCAAACTGAAAAGCCACTCTGATGCACTGACGAAGCCAGAAGGTCAAATATGGCACCTCCTGACCTCATGCCTTCAACCAACCGTAGCTTTGCCTTTGCTTGTCCTGGTGAATACGGTCACAGACAGCAACAGTTGTCTATCCAAACAGCCCGACGAAAGGCAGCCTTGCAGGACACAGGATTACCACAGCCAGTGAGAACAAACAACTGGGCTAGAAAACCTTCTTTTGGGACAAAGGCTCCTTCCTGCTCTTCTTGCCATGTGGGATGCTCCAGGAAGGCACTGCTGGCCTCAGGCACAGCTATCTGACAAGCAAGGCAAAGAGCCTGGCTTCTCTCAAGCGTCTTTTAAGCAGTGAAGCAAAGGACAAGCAACCAGTCAACTAACAGTGCAAATTTCAAAGTACAAACCCAGGTATCACTTCCTAAGGTAAGACATACATCTTGGCTCTGGCAACTGTCCAGAAACCCTGAGAATCTCTGGGGCAAACCGGAGGGAAGGTGTGTCCCAGGGGCGTTTTGGGCTTAAATATCAAACTGCACCCAGCCTTTCCCTGTGCATGCTCCCAAAGATTAATGCTATATACGCTGAGCAACCTTTCTCTCCACAAGGTCTTGCAAGAACAGCAGACTTTGAAGAAGGCACCACCCAGATTTTACAGCCAGGTGCCTGACCTCTTTCACAAGTTCGGTAAGCAAACTGAACATGGCTATTCCAATGCAAAGCCTAGAACTGACGGACGGACTGAATCGTTCTCTTAAACCCTCCCCCTGCCCAACTAATCTCCTAACATTCCTTGAAGTTCAAGCCCTAACCTACCAACTTACAGCCTGACCGCACCCCACATGCTTTTGCTCACGAACAATCATGTGATATTTTAAACAACGTGATCTAGTCTCTTTGCTGTGGTTCAAGTTCATCACCTTAAAGTTAAATGTGCTACAGATGCCCCAAAACACTGTGCTTACTCCAAGACAGCTGGCTCAAAGATTTGGATATGCCCATATTGCCAACTATAACTCAAAATTTCTAGATACACTCAGAGCTATGCTTGCTGCACAGCCAAGCAACTGTTGAGCTCTTCTACTTTTTTTTTAATTGTAGGACTCCTTGGATAAGAGCTCTTTGCCCTCTGGAGTCCCACAGTCTTATAAGAAGAGAACTCCATTCCCCTGCAATTTCTATCAAGTGCTAAGGAAAACAGAAAAAGAGAGGTTCTGGGTTTACGCAGCACTTAGTGCAATGAAACTCCTGAAACTGTGATGAAAACAGTGCCTGAACAGGCAAGTTACTATCTTAGTTCAAAATGAAAAAAATTACTCTGAATTATAATGTAGGAAATTTAACCAGAGAGCTCACTGGAGATAGCGAATGAAAATAAGAATGCTCACCGTTCAGAGCATTTACAGAAGCTAGTGAGACAGCAAAACCACAACAAAGTACCTGGGATAAGTCCCAGGTGACTAAACAGCAGTTTAATTAGAGCAAGTAATGCAAATGCTGCTGGGGAGGAAACCCAATATTGGCAACAAAAACGGTTTCTCTACTCCATTTGTAAAGCACTCAGGCAACTTGTCCTGACCCCAGACCAGGGCACTGCAGTCAAGGAGGGCAGGCAAACAAGGCCAGCACTTGGTAGGAGACGGTTCAGCTCCCACGCTGCGCACAGGGCTTGCTCTACACCGCTCTGAGCACAAGTGCTAGTGACTGCGCAAGCCAGGCTGCGCACCAGTCCCTGGCATTTTCAACACTAAGAGCAGTTCAGAGAGCATCTGGCTGACCGCTAAGACCACCTTGCGCTGCCAGCACAAAAGGCTGTCAGTCACAAGTCTCCATCCATGCTTCCAGGCCTGGTAAGCCGTCTGCAGCGATTGCCCTCCAAGTAATCATGATCTCATACTCTTCAGACCGAGAAAGAGCTCAGAAAGCCTGGATGCCAGCCTTCTGCTATCTAGCCTTCCCTCCAAGGGTGGCATGATTCCAGGTCTCCCTCAGCTACCTCAGTGGTTACTATAGCAGTACTGAAAAACAGTATGTTTGAAACATCGAACATCAAATTCCGTTGAAATTAGCAAACAAGTTAAAACTGACAGTTAATTTGACAAATCTCCATATTTTGAATGAAATCCCTGCATTTTTTGAAGCAAGGACTTATTTTCTGAGCCCAGGAGTGAAACGAAGCTGCACACAGGGATTGCTGGTGTCTCATCTTGGACATACAGTCAGAACAGCACCAAAGAGCTCAGAAAGGCCCCATCCAACTCCTTCCGAAGTGCCTCCTGCACCTTTCACTGTATCCCAGAGCACTCCTCTCTGTACCATAAAGCCATCTTCAGCTTCTTCTCTTTCCTTATTTGCTCACAGTACCTAACACTATTTTTTTGTATCCTTACCCTTTGGGTCCCTCAACATTGGGCCCAAAACATTCCCTTATTCGCAAAGCAACCTCTCTGGACTAAGATTGGATTTTTATTACAGTGTTTCTTCAGAGCCCTGTATACCTACCTAACTTATGTTTTAGGAGCTCCCAAGTGAAAGGCAGCAGACAACTCCTTTACACAAATTTCTGCTACCCCAAAATGCCTGTGTCCTACCACTTCTACACACTCTGACTGGCTTCACTAACGTAATGCATAACTAAAGTCTTAAGCGTAAACATTTGCTGAGAACTTTCTCCAAGCCTTACAGAAGAGTGAATGTACAATTAAACATGAAGAAAAGGAAAAAACACAAGGCAAGACACAGAGAAGAACACATAGCACTGGAATGCAAGAAAATGCAACAGAACTGTCAAATTCTGCTCAGCTGTATGTGAAACAACACGTGTTTCTCTCCCATCACAGACTTAAAGCAATTTGCAGCAGGTTCAACTTGTAACACAAGCATTCCTGCCATCTTCTCATTTCTTGTGATAACACAGCTAAACCATGTCTACACCAATGTCCTCAGTATCGCTTCTGCCAACAGGGCGATAAGCCAAAGATGTTGGCTAGTGCAGAAAACGCAGCTGCAAGCTCTGGGCCTCATCCAATTTCCATAAAGGTCAACAGCAGCAAGAACAGATTTCAAATAGTGAAATTATGAGCCAATGTCCCACCTGTGGGCGGGCTACTTTAGCCCACCAGCATTATAAATAGGAGCAACTCTCTGCTCTCCCTCATCCAAGCCTGCCTCCTTAAAGCACTTTCAGCCTCTGTGCACCAAGGATACCAGAACGCTGCCTGCATTCAGCCTCTTACACATGAGCTAATCACCTTGCAGAGATTATACTGCACATCACCTCAGTGTTCCAGTAATGTCTCTGTACCACCATTTCACCCCTCCAGAGGTCACCAGGATGGACCAGCTGAGACACTATCAGTCACAGTCAGCTAAGCACACACATACTCTGAGTGTATCTTAAGGGCACAAGCACCAACTCTCCTGCCTCTTCTACCCTGGAAACTAGAGCCCATCATTTCACAAAGCTCTGATGCACACAGGAAAGAGGAAACACCTGGTCACTGTTTTGTCACCACTAAGACTGCTGTAACATTTCGGTAGCAGTAAAGTATCTGATAGCGTGGCTCATGAAACCACATTTGCAAAAAATCAATCCCTGACAGTCTGAATCAGACATCCTCTCCAAACTAGCCAAAGGTCTACACACAAGAAGGCTGCTTTACCATGTTCAGAGAAGATGTACCCTGGTGTTGGGGGGGGGGGGGCGGGCTGCAGAGACCAATATCAATCCTTATCTAATATAGCTTGTTTGCTGGCTACTGGAGGGGAAAATAAACCAGCACATTAATAGTACTCACAGAGGGTGTTAAATTCAAAGAACGGGTAACTGCTAGCAAGGCAGAGTAGTCGTCCCAGCAGCTCGACATTGCCCCCATACAAGCAGCTTTACAAAGAGTTCCAACAGACTCCCCCACCGGGAGGAGTGTGGGCAAACACCTGGCTCCCGCAGACAGATATTTATCTTGCGATAATTCATTTGCCCCATAACGAGCCTAGCTGATAGGATGGTAAAGCCAGGACTGGCTACAGGAGACTGAGAGCAGCATTGAAAATTCCTCCAATAAATTTGCCTAGAAAAACAATTAAAACAGGGAAAAAGAGAATAGAGAGAGACTGACACTTCCTTTCTGCCTGGAAAGAAGAGCAGGGATTTTGCTTGAGAAATTTCATTTGCTTTCATTCGGTGCTACATCCCAAGCACGAAACTGTCCTTTCTGACGCTTTTTAACCCAAGCCTCTCATTCCCTGACACGATTTCTTGGGCTGTACGTGCCGGGAGAGCCCCCGACAAGAAACCGTGCGGTGCCCCCACGAAGCGGCGTGACTCTCCAGCAGGTCACCGCGGGAGCCGAGACAAGCGACAGCCTACCGGCATTCCGGCAAGGCCACGGTAGCACCGGCAGAGGCAGCCCCTCCCCGCTCCGACCGCGCGGGCACCGCGGCCTCACGCCCGCGGGAGGGAGGGACCGCCCGCCCGCCCCGTCCCTCCGGTGGGCGCCGGCGGGGCCGCCGCG